>BQNB010001386.1:11889-116463 GCA_026074375.1 Tanacetum coccineum | reverse complement strand
TCAATTTTATAAGGCGATTAGATACATTGCAATCTTTCATGGACTCTAAAGCATATAATCTAGGGTAGACATCAGCTAGCTTGAAAGTACCGAGCCACTCTTCATCCCAAAATTTAACCGAGACTCCCTCACCAATAGAACGAGTAAAGAAGGAAGAAAGGGGAATATTGGGACTATTCACATCATGACATGCCTTTAGAATATCATACAAGCAACCCTTTGTGACAATAGAAGTATATTTTAGAAAATCACTTCCGTTTGGGCCATGAATCGAGTGAAGAGTGTGGTACCATAAGGCTTCCTTGTCTGTGTGCCATTTCCACAGCCATTTAGAAAGAAGACTGAGATTAAAAGCTTTGAGCGATCCTATCCCCAGACCTCCCAATTTAACAGGGGCAGCAACTTTACTCCATGCAACCCATAAAACCTTTCAAGTTTTACCCAAACTGAACTGTAGGGCGAGAGTAATAGTCTAGGAGAGAAAGGGCAGTTTGGTCAATATCCAAGATCCATGCATCCTTGCCGTCGCCAGTAAGGTTGACAGTCTGGACGTAGGCGAACGCCACATCAGCAGCAGCGGTACAATCTGCAGCATGTTGCTTGCCCATCATATACTTGCCAATGTAGCTTATGCACTCTGCTGGCACTAGCTTCCAGTCACAAAGGTTGTATGTTTCCACAGTCAGCCTCCAGCTCAGACACTTGCTATTAGTGGAGGCAGAATGGCGGCGGCGATCAGATTGCGAGACAACACTGCGGATTACATGGTTCTCATTGATCGTTGCACGAGATGATGCAACAGTTGCTATACTAAACACAAGAAACAATAAAGACAACTTCATGTTTTGATGTGATAATTTATAAGCCAAGTGAGTTCTTTATATAGAGTATTCCATGTCAAAAAGGCTTCAATTTCACAATAAATTACAGTAGCCCCTCAAACAGCCCCGTCCCACGTTTTTATTGTAGTTGTATTTCTTTTATACCTTTCGTTATCGTAACATCTTTTATTATGAATGTCGACAACGGATGAAGTAAAGAGCACATGTGGATGCACAGATAATATAAGGTCACAATTACTTGTTAGCGTAACAAAAGTCGGATAACATAATTTTCTTGATGAAGCAACGACGCTGTACACAAAAGTTCCACAAAGGCTATGTATTCAATTAGTAGTAAACACGTTGTTAATGACCTCTTTCAAATTGTTACACCCCAAAACCTCGAGGTCACCGAAATCTAATCCTTGCAACACTTTCTCAGCTGACTTTGGCACGACGCACGTTTTATATCCAAGTTTCGCGACTGTGCTTACCCTCTTTTCCATTTTCCATATTATTGGTACCTGCATGTTGCCAAAAATCATATCGGCAACAGCCCCAAAACATGTGTGTGTGTTGTGTGTGTGTAAGATATATAAGATATAACACAAATCTCACCAATCGCAGCACGCACACAAGGCCAATTTCTTCCAATTGAATTAGCTCCACAAATAGTTTTGGGATTGGGAACTCGAGGTAACTGGAGACCAGAAACAGGAATGGATTTTAAATACAAGATTTTGCAAATATAATATGTAATGATATAGAATTCGAAAACATGCCTGCTACATATTGCTGCCGCAACTGCTAGATCACCAGCAGTTTCGGTTAATGTGGCCCCACCAACTACATTCAAGAAGATTGCCTGTAATGTACAAGTAACAAATAAAGTGAGTCCTGAGTCGCAAAAAAAATAATATTATAAAATATATCTGACGAAATTTCTTGAAGCAAATCTAAAGCAACAGCAACTTACATTTGCTTCGAGCTTGAGACTAGCTTGCTTCATAAGAATCTACAAGTTATAGTAACTAGTAAGACTCGTGAATGTTTAGAGCTATTGCAATATTTTTAACTGGGAAAAGAATAGTTGATGGTTACTTACGGAAATAATCATATTAGCTTTGCCGTTTTGAAGCCCATTGACTTGCCTAGAAACCCCCGGTGCACATAATGCCTGAAAAACAAGTTTGCATGTCATGAAGCAATACTTATAAAAATCACTCTTCGCCCCAAAATGCAACCAAGAATACTATTTAACGTTAGCAGACTAAATAGTCCAATCCCACTCGAGTCCTGTACAAAAACTAAGTGAAAAGCACCTGAATTTGTATGACAAATGTGCGAGATCCGTCCATAACTACAGCGATCGCCGAACCCGCCAAGAGTTCTGAATCTGAGTGTTCCTCGCTCATGAAAATCTCACTGGGATTTACGACAGCTTTTAATCCACATGGGGACATTTCAAACACTCCAAGCTGAAAAAGAAATTAAGACACTGATCTTTTAACTGAACACATATATTTAATGTGATTCCTACATTTTACGAGTAGTGGACATACCTCATCCGTGGAGCCAAAACGGTTCTTAAATGCACGAAGAAGCCGATGAGATGAATACTGCTCCCCCTGAATATCATGAACCACCATTAAAACAGAAAAACGAATGGTTCAAGTTGATATTCAAGCAAATATAATAACTAAAGAATAAAAAACAAAAGGGTACCAACTTCCATATATAAAACTGCATCAACAATATGCTCCAAAACACGAGGTCCAGCTATGTCTCCTGACTTTGTTACATGACCAATCTGACACAAATCCGAAACTGTTTCAACATATTTCTTCCAGATAAACTTTGTAATAACATAATCAAAGCACGAGGAGATAATAATCACCAAGAATACAGGTACGTTTGTCGTCTTGGCAAAACGGAGCAAGGCTGCTGTGCATTCTTTAACCTGCAAAACAAAGTCAGCGCATATATAAGCTTCCACCTGATCATTCCTAACAAAAGGGATGTTGTCAAAGACCACTATATACTGAAATTAAAGGAAAAGAAGTAACTAACCTGGTAGATACCTCCAGCACTTCCCGTAACTCCCATCAGATGAACAGTCTGAATAGAATCAACAATTAGAGCTCGTGGAGACAGAGCCTTAGCTTTTCCCAAAATGTCCTGAAAATAACCGCGACAAAACAAGTTCATACCCATATGATAAGTTGTGAATCAAGCATATTTTGAAACAAGCACCTCAATGTCGGTACTTGAATACAAGAACAGCTCGTCAGTGCTAATGTCCATACGATCTGCTCTGTTTCCAATTTGCTCAACACTCTGCATTGAAAAGAACGTTAAATGAACTGTAATAACTATAATGGAAGTCAAGCCCATGGTGACAGTTGATTGTTACTGACTAACCTCTTCGCCTGAGACATAAAGCACCGGAGCTGGTTTGCCAATTTCTTCCCCGTCTGCTATAATTGCTGCTATCTTCCATGTTTTAATATGCAAGTCAATAAAACACTTCGATAAGCACGAGAAATTACAAGTTTACACACAAAGTATAGAATATGATCTGTAATACCTGCAACATTAGTGTACTCTTGCCAACGCCTGGATCACCACCAACCAAAACCAAAGAGCCTACAAAATTGAATAGTGCCTTAAGTAACTAAAAAGTTTAAGATTATAAAAGTGGTATAAAAACCATCTCCAATGTGGCCTAGTGGTAAGGTGTCCCCAAAGTCTCAGAAGAGACCAAGGTTCAAACGTCGGGGGGTGGACATCTTGGGATGGCCAAGGAAAAGTCCGAAAACGGCCACGGGAATACCGGTTAGGCCGCGTACATCAGAGTCAAAGAGACTCGACTTCATCCGGTTACCTAAACAGGGATCCTTCTCCGTTTACCCGTTTTAGTACCAAGTGGTATAAGCAAAAAAAACACATTGAACCTTGACTTGAAACATGAAACGATGGGGCGTGTAAGAAATTGGAAAGTGTACCTGGCACAAGACCACCACCAAGAACCCTAGAAACTTCTTCTCCAAATAGTCCTGACCTAAACATCAAGCAAGAGATTCAGATACAGTTAAAGGTAGGAGTAGATGAAACTTCATGGTGAGTACTGTCATATATTGTGCAGTCAAAGAAAACAATGAAACTAGCATCCATTTGCAATCGTAAGACTCTAACCGAGCATCAATATACTACAAACCAAAGTATGAGATTTCCAAACGACAGAAAACGAACAGTTGGAACTCTAAGGGGTGTTTGGATGTGCATATTGAAAGTGGTTGTGAGATCATAAAAAATCAATAGTTTGTGTAATAAAACATGACGCAGGAGATGGTGTCCAAATATGTTTCTGCAACTATAAAGCTGTACAATCATATTGCATGGTTTTGAGCGTTTTGGGCAAATTTCGATTATTTATGGAAATAATAGACACTAATTTAGTCTAGTTTTGACGATCAGGGAGTGTTTCGATAACCAATCCCAAACACCCTCATAACCATTTCTAGCATCCAATCCTAAACAGCCACCTCATTTGGTTTCAACAATCAAATAACTGATAATTCAATACCTAAAATCTAAATAATCCTTTACTCAATTATCCGATACTAAATAATCTGATACTTGTAATAACTAGAGAAAGTCTCTCACTTTGACGACGATTTTGAATCTTCAACACTATACATCATCTTTCAGCAAACATGAACCAAACTTACAACCAAAACGACCAATTCAACTGATTAACCACAGCGGAACATCTCCCCTGCCCTATTATAAAGTTCCATTTTTGTCCATAAAGATTCAACCCCGGTAACTTCTATAAAAAGGGATCAGATTTTTTACCTTCAAATTTACAGAACTATTTAAACACTAGAAAAAGAAACTCAAATCGACTACAAGTTTTAATCTTCAAAACTATAAAATACTATACTTTATATGGCTAAATTGCACGAAATGTTATCTAGCTTGTACTATTTATAGTTTTGTGTAGCCAATTATTTGCTTATTTGGTCTTTTTGATGTATACGTTGTGATTCAGTAGTGTGTCGTAATTATTTAAGATTTTTACCCTGTACATTTATTTAACTCAAAAATTAACCTGAAGATGAGTAAATCGGGGTCCAAATAATACACAAAAAGGTGGTAATACAAAACTCCTTAGATACTTTTCCGTGCAATTAGCCCTACAATTATATGCACTTTACTTCGTTTCACAAACAACTTACAGCGGAAAGCGCCAATTCAATTGATTTCACCCTTATTAACATCGTCACACCGCAACGGACATTCTCCCCCGCACACTCCCTTTCCAAAACAACCTGCATAATCTTCTCCGAAAACCTGTAAACCGCTCCTCTTCCCCATCATCCAAAACCACCTCATTAAAACTCTCAATCGTAGCAGCGCTTCAACACTCTTTACAATTACCCACCATTGTCCATCATCCCCCACAATCACTGACTAAACCCATGAACCCTTACTCTTATCTTAGCCTTTTTACTACCAAAAGGAGAAAGTATTTTTGGGCTCGTTTTCGGCCGTTTTTAAAATACCGCTTATGATCTATCGTCCTTGATGGGTTTCATTAGAATCTGATTTGATGGTTGTGGGGTTGGATTATTTGGAAATGGGTATTCTTATTTGATTGTGACCATTCCACTCTTATTGGATCATAGGAAAGTAGGACTCTGTTGTTGTCGGGGTCTTTGGTGCGTTTAAGTTGGTGAATTGGGATATGATTTTTCTTTGGTAAGTGAAAAGTGGGTTACTGTACAGTTGAATAAGCCTTTTGAAACTGTCTCATTTTATGTTTGTGGTTTGCATATGATGATTGAAATGATGGGGTTTAAATTGGGGGATTTTGTGTTAGGGTTTATGAGATTTGTGAATTTGGGGGTTTAAGGAAACATGACGCGCCAATTTCAAAATGATGAGAGAACTCATGGGCTTATCTATGGAGTGTTTATTTTTGCGGACTTATGAGCTTTTTGTTTTCGGCTTATATTTCATAACTCATAAGCTTTAATTTGGATTATTCTGAGATATGTGGGCTTATATTAGAGATGCAAATCGAAACCGGTTTTTTAAAAAACCGGTCGAAAAAATCGAAACCGGTTTTTTTAAAAACCAGTTTTTTTTAACCGGTTCGGTTAAATATAACCGAACCGGTTAGACCGGTTATCGGGTTTTTTGTTATACCGGTTTTATCCGGTTTTTTTTTTTTTTAATTTTTTTTTTTTTATACCCGTCAATAGTTTTTTTTTAAAAAACCGGTTTTAACCGGTTAAAAAAACGGTCAAAATAGAAGTCAATCCTAGCGTTTTAAATTTTTTTTTTAAACGGTTTTAACCGTGTTTTAAATAAAAAGGTCAAACTAGCCGTTTTTAATTTTTTTTAAAAAAACCGGTTTTTTCCGGTTTTTTTTATAAAAATAATCACAACGGCTACTAGCCGTTTTTCTAGCCGTTTAGACGTTTTTTTTTGTTTTTTGATGATTTTAGGGCATAAATTAGTAGTATAAATACATGTAATGGGTTGGGTTGAAAACACATCAAAAACACTTACTAATCTCTCTTTTTCTCTCCTAAATCGTGTGATTATATATACTCTAATTTTCAAATCCGCTAGAATGGAAAACTCACAATCAAAAAGCTTCCACATAATGACCTCGTTTCTACCTAGGTCATGCTCGAAAAATTTACACAATTGAAGATGTGTGTGCGAAATTAGAACAACTTCGAGAAAAGGCGATGTTTGGTCTAATTACGATATGGGTATATGACGATGGTGGAAAAGGATCGTTGCAAGAAATGTTTGAAATTTTATAACCCCGGGTCCAACTATACACTCCGGACTCATAAGAGCGGTTGTAATGCGGGTAGCCAAAATGATACGTCACAAGGTACTATTGGTGCAGATGGTCAAGTTTTTATATTTGATAATGATGCGGTTCGACTTGATTTTACGAATTTGTCATTCAAAAAGCGCTTCCAATCTCAAACCACTTCGCAAACGTTCAAGCTTTACGGAGTTCATCAAAAAGGAGGCTACACCGCGGTATCAACATGTAAGTCGTACTACTCTTTATGAGTTGAGCTTTTAAAATTATGGGAAAACGGCTATAAATATATTATTGATGGTTTTGGAGATATAAATATGGTGTTTCTATAACTACGGATTCTTGGACCGCACCACCATATGGTTTATTTTTTTTACGGCAAATATCTTATTTAGCCGTTACGGCTCATTGGTTTTCATCCCGAAATCTTGGTTATTAATGAAACGGGAACAATTGTTTTAAAATATTTGGTTATCCTCATACGGTGATCTAATTTAAGAAAAAAATTTACATGACACGTTTATATGAATTTAATTTAGATGATAAAGTTATTTAGATTTCACATTAGATAATGCTTCAATAATACTAGAGCTATGGATTTGTTTAAAATTACGTATAAAACCCGTTTTAGAGGGTATTTTTTTTCATTCCGTTGTGTTGCTCATGTTATAAAATTTATCCGTGCAAGCGGCATTCATTAAAAATATTGTGATGTTTAAGGATGTGATGAAATTTAGGGGTTTATTAGTATATATATAGTTCGAGTAACGAAGACAAAATGAAATATAGACGTTTTCAGTAAACAATGTGGTGAAGAACACCCCTAGGACCTTACTATGATAATAATACTAGTTGGAATTCTTCTTGACTTGTTGTTTGGATAATATATTCGAAAATGTGAGACTTTTAAACGCTTTTAATGAATCACTTGTTATAGAAGTAACGTCCGTTCGACATAAGCGAACAAGATTGGGATTTTACTAAATGATATAACTATTTTTTACCAAGTTTTTAAAGTGGTAACAACTATTATTATCGAGGTGTTTATTACACACACTAGCTACAATTGTTTTAAATCAATTTATGCTATGACGGAAGAAAAATTAGAGATATTAAAAACCTCACCTATTCAATGTTTTAGAAGAATGGTTAAAGTTATAAAAAAGAAATTTGAAAATATTCTTGCTAATTTTACCTTTGGTTTTTACTTGTTCCGCCGCATAATCCATGTTTAATGTTGGAGAGTAGAACTTTAATAACAGAATAATGAACAATTTAGACTTATCTTTTTGGGTTTTAAGACGCTGACAAACCCCGACCCCAACTATATAAACTCCTAAATTTTTATATTTAACGATAACTTTAAAAAATTATTTGGAATTTATGCAACAAAATATGGTCAAATACAAAACCCAATTGTTGATCAAATGCGGGCCGGATCGTCCCGAATGGCAAGTGACATTTTTAACAACTTTATAATTGTTTATTTGAGAAGACGCTACCAAAGCGTCAACGAACTTCGTCCCCAAAAAGGAGTTGGGTCAATTTTTGGCTACAAACTTTTTAATAACTTTAAGGCCCGAAGAGATTTTCCAAACTTTTTTGACATTTTAGCTTTGTGGAAAAGAAAGGAAATCCTATTTCCAATTTTTATCCGCTATGGCCTCTGTGACTAATAACGGTTTCTCCAAGCTTCGACGGTAGCTTCCGAATCGGCCTTTTCTATTAGCGGTAGAATTATATCGGAAAGAAGGTCAAGACTAACCCCCGAATCCGTGGAAGTATGTGTATGTTTGAAAGATTATTTGGGCGGTAGTAGATTGGGTACAATCATGAAAACTCGTTTTAGTTGGTCCGTATATTAGAAGACGTTGAAGAAACTATAGAAAGTTAAGAATGTTAATTAGGAATATCACTTCCGAATTACGAATTAGATGAAAGGTGAGTTTGAAGACTTAGATATTGATCACGTAGATGTAGAAGATTTTTTGGAAGATTTAATGGATTGAGTATAACGGGTGATGGCAATGCCGAAGCTCGACATACTTGAGTACACTAATATGTTTTCGGGTGATGGTCATGCCGAAGCTCGAAATGTATTAGTATTTATATATTTTTAGTTGTATAATTGTATTGTTTAAATAAAAGTTATGGTTGTATTTTTTTTAGTATGTTTCCGGTGCAAATAAAAAAAGTATTTGCATTGTATTTGTTTAGTATGTTTTTCGGTGTATTGTGTAATTAAATGTTTGATAATAAAAGTTTATTAAAATAAAAATTCAGGATGTTTTTTAAATTCCGAAAAAAACCGAACCGTATATATTAAAAACGATTCGAACATTTATAACCGAAAAAAAACGACCGAGTGTTAAAAAACCGGATTCTGAAAATTTATAACCGATTCCGAATCATTCTTATAACCGAAAAAAACCGATTTCAAAAAAACCGATATAAACAGAAACAGGTTATTAGAAAAACGGTTTTTTTAAAAACGGTTTATAATACCCGAAACCAGGTGATTTTTAACCGATTTATTTGCATCTCTAGCTTATATAAGTTTATTTATAGCCCACAAGTTTTAACATAAGCCGGAAATTTAAAGCTTATGAAACATAAGCCGAAATCATATAAGCTCATAAGCCCGTATATAAGCGGTAAGGGTGAGCAAAAATAACCGCAAAAGCCGAACCGAAAACCGAAAACAGAAAAAACCGAACCGAAATAACCGACGGTTTGGTTTTTCTTTTTTTACATAACCGAACTTTCGGTTCGGTTTCGGTTTTGACATAAAACCAAACCATAAAACCGAAAAACCGAATCGAACCATTTAATTATACATAATAGTGGGCTGCTAATGGGCTTGATGGGTTGATTTATATGATCATTGGGCCTTGATTTAGTGGATATATAACCAATTATATTATTAGAAGATTTGAAGAAACAGAATGTTCAGTTTGATTATTAGGCCTTGATATTTTTTTCTTTATAAAATCAATATTTTTAAGTAAAAATAAAATAAATTACAAATGGTTTGAAGAAACCGAAAAACCGAGAAACCGAACCCGAAAAATCGAATAAAACCGAAAAACCGAACCGAGAAAAATCGAACGGTTTCGGTTACGGTTATGCGAAAAACCGAACATTCGGTTTCGGTTTCGGTTTTGGCCAAAAACCGACACACCCCTAATAAGCGGAAAGAAACACCCCCTTTGTGTTTGTCACGCTGGTCGGATTTGACTTTTAAAATAACCTAACTTGTGGAAATAAGTAGCGTCAGTCACGCGAGTATGAAGTGTATATAACGTATCAACATTCATAAACTTTGATACAAATGAGCAATTAGAGTAAGTGTAATACTTATCGTCAATTTAGTGTCACGTCATCTTTTCAAAATAACAAATATCACCACTAGCCTAGTGTAACAAGATAACTAAATTCGCTACTCAAACATACCCCATTTAAACAAACATGTACCCCACAAAACCAGCATCTCACACATAACCCATTTGTTCTTTCATACATAACTTGGTCATTGGGACGACAAGTTTCTCCAAAAAAACCCTACCAAAGACACCTCACGCGAGGATGTTCGTTATAACGAAGACGCCTGAAAGGGGGTGGAAGACATGTCTTCTTACCCTCATTGCGACCTCAAACTAATAAAATATCTTTTAAAATGTGGTTCTTGAATATGTAAAAGCTTAAAAGATGGAGTATGTAAGTTTAGTTGTGTATTGTCAATAGGCAAAACTAACTTTTCTAACATATTTATAACATCTTTTTAAAATATTTTCAAACTAACTAATTTTATTCATTCAAATAAAAATACAAACTATAACACGAAAATAAAAGAACTTATGAAAAAAATAAAGTTTTGTAGCACGATTCATTTTTATTTTTTACGTAAGTTTTTTATTTTCGTATTATAGTTTGTATTTTTGTTTGAATGAATAAAGAATTAGTTTGTTTGAAAATATTTTAGAAAGATGTTAGAAAAATTAGGATTTTTAATTGTTTTTTTTTTTTGTAAAAGGTGAATTTTATTTACCAACAGAGATGATACCAAAAATTAGGAAAAGAATTGGACAATCCCCAATTCTTGATACAACAGATAAAAACAACTAACATACATCAAGCCTATCAGATAAACTGTGATCTCTGACGACACACAAAACATCATCTCTAATACATTGCAACTCTCAATAGTTAAAACTACTGCAATGCTAATCATCCAGCCTTGAAACTTACAAGTCAATGTGACTTAAGTCAAGGCTAGGCAACCATGGAGAAACCTCCCTTTCTAGCTACATTTCCCCCCATAAACACCCTACCTAAGCTCAAAGAAGCCCTTTCTTTAAGCCTAGAGGATCTTATAGAAGGCATCACTAAAAGAAGAGTAAAACTCATGTTCTCACTGAGATCCAACACCAAGAGCTACATTTCCATTCCTGGCATCACTACTTAGATAGGAGTTACTCAGAGATACATCCCACTTAGCTACATTTCCCATTTTGATGCCCAACACATTAGACCAACAAAACAGGCATCACTAAGCTGGCCTCCTGCCACATGCAGGCAACCCACCTTATGACAATAGGTGAGCCTTTAACTCCAAGTTTACACAACACACTAGCCAATGATCCACCCTTCCATTGACTAGTAGGATTAAAATAAGGAGAAAGGTTCCTATTGCCAAGATATAGGGCCCTCTGCAAGTCTCTAGGACTCTGCTACTGTGATATCCAATCCATATCCAACACTCCTTTAATAATGTAGCAGACCATCCTAGATACTTAAACCATATAGAATCATTATTCAGCAAATCAAAGCAAAATGCAGCTAAAATCATATCATATCTGCAGTATCCAAACACTCCCATTAAATTCATATTCTCCTTAAACAACATTTTCCTTTTTGAGATCATCATAGTGGTTCATTCTGATATCCCAGATCTTCTCAATATTGATGACAGCTTTAGAAGCTCTTACTTTTAGACTGTATAGTCTAAGTTTGATTGTATCACATAAGGCTTTGAACAGCACCTCCACTTTCCTTTTTTCATCTTTGAAAATCCTTGAATTCCTTTCTTGCCAAATGAAGTAGACACTTGCAGCCAAACACAGTCTTCTAACAATACTATTAATAGAATTACCATTCTGCATATCCGCATATTTATTCACAATAAGGGGCCAATCCACTTCATAACATTTCAGCTTGATTATGTCTTTTACCATATCTCATAAGCTGATTTTACCATATCTCATAAGCTGATTGAATATCCACATTTGAAGAACAAGTGTTCAAGTAAATTCATCTCATTGCAGCATAAAGAACCCCAACTTTTTACTTTATCCTGGGTAGTGAGTCTTCCAAGAATAGTTAGCCATAGGATAAAAGCATGCTTGGGGATGTTTTGTGAAAACCACACCAGCTTACTCCATCTAACTTGTTCTTCATTATTTCTGATGTCATAATAAGCTTGTTTAACAGAGAAATTACTCAAGGTTCCACTTTGGCTTCTCTATTTCACCTGATCAACTCTATTATGCTGGACTATAACATTTCCAATTTGACTGATCATATAAAACTTTATACTTTACTCCTTAGGCCATTGACCATTTCTATCTTTAATAAAGTCTTGTACAGTCATATTAGCTTGAAGTCTTGCATCATATAACTCTTTGTAAGTCACCATATCACTTAAAATACCCACATCATTCCAATAGTCAAACCACATAGAAGTAGCTGACCCCTCACCAATTCTTTTGAATATATGCTTCCTAACTAATTGTCTCATTTTCAAGATGTTCCTGCCCCCCCCCCCCCAACTGGCATTTATATCTTCATCCACCTCCTAAACACTCCTTTCTTTCAATTTATAAGTGTTAATTTATTTTACCCACAGAGAGTCCTTATCCACAGCAACATGCCATAGATGTTTGGAAATCAAAGCCTTGTTTCGTATGCTTAGATTTTTTAACCAAAGGCACCCCTTGATTCTTAGGCTTGCATAAATACTTCCAAGCAACTTTTGCCCTTCTATTAGCTTTCTCTTCCTGATTCCATAAGAAACCTTTAAGAAGACGATTGATCTCATCAATAACAGTTTGAGGAAGAAGGAAAATAGTGGCCTAATATACATGAATTGACTCTAAAACAGAGGCCACAAGCTGAAGTATTCTAGCATATGATAGGCTTTTGTTTTTCCAACTAATAATTTTGCTCCTTTTTTTATCAGTTAAGCTTTTACACTCCTTTACACAAATTCTTTAGTTATAAGAGGAACCCCAAGATACCTAACAGGTAACTTCTCTACTTTGAAAGGAACAACTTCCAAAATGTCTCTTTTATCTTCATCTTTAACACTACCAAAAATTATAGTGCTTTTGTTATAGTTTGGCAGAAGACCAAAGACGTTACCAAATTCTTCAATTGGATCCTTCATAATTCTCACATAAACCTTATCACCATAGCTGAACATGAGAAGATCATCAGCAAAGCAAACATGAGTGATTTTAAGCTTGTTGCATCCAAAGTGGTATTGAAACCCACTACTATTTTTAATCCTCTAATCATTAGTAAATTCAGGACCTCTATTATTAGAGTGAATAAGTAAAGAGACATAGGATCCCCTTGTCTTAAACCCCTTCTTCCCTTAAAGTATCCTTGGCTTTCTCCATTAATAACGACAGAAAACCTGGAAGTAGTCACACATTTCATAATCCAAAGCACCATTTTATCATGAAAGCCAAACCCTCTAAGAATGTCTTCAAGAAAACTCTAATTAACAATATCATAGGCTTTTTGCAAATCAATCTTCAAAGCATCCCTCTTTGGACCATCTTTCCTATCATAACCTTTCAGCAATTCATGGGATATCAAAATGTTGTCTTGAATCTGTCTGTTTGGAATAAAGGCACTCTGATTTTGACTGACCAATTTCCCAAGGCATTTCTTCATTCTCTCAGTTAAGATCTTACTTATACACTTGAAAATGACATTGCAACAAGCTATAGGTCTGTAATCAGACACTTTAGCTGGAGTTTGGATTTTAGGCACCAGAGCAATATTAGTAGAATTAATCTCATTTAGAATCTTCCTAGTGATAAAAAACTATTTAACAGCACTGCAAATATCATGACCAATTATGTCCCTAGCTGTCACACCCCACCAAGGCGGAAACGCGAGGTGTAATATATTAATAAACATCACACAAGATGATAGATAAAACACCATACATGATTTAGATAAAAGAAAATTATCCGAATTACAACAATACCAAATACAAGTTTAAAGAGTACAAAAGTTAACAAAAGTTGTTTTCTTCCAAACATGGATCATCCAAAAGACAATAACTTAGAAGAAAGTAGACATCTTGATCATGTCCAAGAGCAAGTACACTAAATTTCTACCTTAGGAATGTTACCTAAAAAGCATGATAAAAATGGTCAACTATCAAAATAGTTGGTGAGTTCTCAAGTTTATGTACACTAAATAGTTTTATAAAAGAGTTGATGTCCGATAAAAGTTTGCCAACTCAATGGCAAATTATCAAAAATAGTTGTCCACATCGAAATCAATTTCCAAACAAGTTGAGTCTAAAACATATCAAGTTTTCAAAATAGTTCTCGTTACCTTAAGTAACAGAGTACAAAAATCAATTTAACATGTATGTATGCTATAGTGTTCATGCGAGGCACTACTTAAACGTATTCAACCTAACCATTCCAAACATACAATCAAGTTCCAGTTGTATAGTGTGGCACAAATACTTAGTACTATGCACCCTTGTGCGGGGAGTGAGGAGGGGCTAATCTCCTAATAGCGCTATCTATAAGTACTAACGTCGCAATCCCGTTGAGGGGGAAAGTGAGTTAAAAGTAGTGGTGGGTTCCAAGCATACAACAACATACATAATAAGTTCAAGTTCAAGTTCAACACGATTCCAAAACAAGTTCAACACGTTCCACAAGTTTGCAAAGTTCAAAACCAAGTTCAATAAGTTCAAGTATGCTCGAATGTTTATAAAACATAAAAGTATGAGCATAGAAATTTAATAAAAACACATCATGCTTTCCACCCCAAAATAATTAAAATATGCAAAAAGAGGGGGATGTGAGAAACTTACCTTAAAAGTTAGAACGATAATAGGACTTCTCCGCAAACCACACTAAGTAGGCAACCCAAACGAATACGCAACCTTTTACTCGCAACCTAAGGCAAGTAAATATACCTAATTAGATCCTATATGATATGCTCGGACAATATTAAGGTTCATTTGTTATGCCTTGTGTTCACATTGTTTCCAAAGTCACTTTTACCACAAAATGCAATTACAACAATTTGGCCCAATTTTCCTGGCACTTTAAGTGTTCATTTGGCCAAGTTAACCAAAACTTCTGGTTAATCTACTTCTCTAAGTAAAAATTCTATGTTTTAGGTGTGTCCATGAATTTTCCCAAGATTTATTAAGGACTTATACTCGACCATTTATACCCGACTCCAAAAACGGCCAAATCTGGACATACCAAAGTGTTTTAGTGATCAAAGGGTCTAAATCAAGGTTATATTGGTTAGGCCAATGGGAAAATTTAAATAACCCATACAAGTGTCTCCCATATCATTTTCAATGATAGATTCATCGTATTTTATGATTTATGGTCATTTTAGTGCAAGGGTTGAAAAGAGATTTTCAGACACTTTTGACACCTTTCACCATTTTGCATCTTTGACTAACTAAACGACCTCATATTTTTAAAAGGTTTATATTTCTGGAAACTAGACTCAAAGCATTTGATTCTAGACTTTTGAATCATGTCAAAATATTTATTTATCATCAACTTATTCTCAAATCAATATGACCTAAAAATAAAATGAGGGTTGTTTGAAAAATAGCTTTGACTTAATCAAGTCAAACCAATAACCAAACATGCAAAAATGACCCAATCAACTCCCACTATCATATTATACAAGTCTTAACATCATTTTAATCCAAAAATCTTAGTGGGTTCATAGATAAAAAGGCTCTTTTACACACAAACTTACAAGATGTGTCACAACTTTTGAAAATTAAGGCTTTATGTTACTAGACTTGCATATATCTTGTATCAAAAATAAAAAGCACAACCCAACGTTTATTATACATCATTGACACTCATTTGAGAGTGTCCTATCAAGAAAATAATTATCCACAAACATTTTTACAAAAGTATGCATAAATACTTAAGAAAAGTCAAGAAAACATCATTTTTTTGAAGAGTTTTAGTACAAGAGACTTACTAGTCATCTTGTACCATAATTTTTACCTTTGATCTTGCTCCTAAAAATTGAAAATGAATGTGTTTTGATGGTGATTAGGTCATGGCAGCAGGTATAAGACACAAGGAGGATAAAAATTTCTTGTTCTTAGATCTAGAAATGAAGTAAGTGGTTTTGTGTTTATATAGGGGACATAGTTAATGGTTTTTGAAGAGTGCATGAAATCTTATTGGTTAGGGGAGAGGTTGGCCGGTTTTGGGCTGATATGGGGAGGGTTTTTTATATATTTTTATTGTTTACTACTTTGAGTGTATGTATTATTTAAGAAGTGTAAGTTAATTTGCATAATTTGGGCACAATCGGTAAATACGTAAAACGTCATAAAAACGTAAAATTTGAGATAGCTTATGATTTTGTTCAATTATGTTTTCCCATTTGTTATGACATTTCTATAATGTTATTTGAGCATATCGTTGGTCATTAAGACCGTCAACTAGGATCGTTAGGTCAAAGGTGCGTTCGTATAACTAGGGTTCCTAGTAAAACAAGCAATAAATGCTAAAAATAGTATGACCTCATAAAAGTGACTCCCTAAATAATTAGAAGAGTCAATTATCATATGTTTTCTATCGGTTACTGACCTCAAAAATTGACAGATGTCACAGTTTTCCCCTGTTAAAAGGAACTGCGTCCCGAAGTTCCATTCATCTGTCCTAAGGTTTAGCGCTCGCGAATAGTTGCGGATACTTGCGCTTCATCTCGTCTTCTCTTTCCCATGTAAATTATGGTCCTCTCCAAGAATTCCAACCAACTTTTACAATAGGAATCTGACTCTTTTCAGCTTCTTGACCTCACGGTCTATGATTTCCATAGGTTTTTCAACAAAATGTAGTTTGTCGTCGATCTTAACTTCTTCTAGCGGTACGTTCAAATTTACGTCGGCTATGCATTTCTTCAAGTTTGACACTTGGAATATGTCATGAATGTCTACAAGTTGTTGTGGTAGACGCAAACGATAAGCACCAGGACCCAATCGTTCGACAACCTTAAATAGTCCTACATATGTCGGTGAGAGCTTGCTTCTCTAATCGAAACGTACCACGCCTTTCCTAGGCGACACCTTGAGTAGTACTTTATCACTGATACTGAATTCTAACGGCTTTCGTCAATTGTCGGCATAGCTCTTCTAGCGATATCGTGCAGCCTTAAGTCTTTCCTCGATTTGCATAATCTTATCTGTAGTCTCGTGGGCAATCTCCGGTCCAATAAGCTTGCTTTCTCCTACTTCTGCCTGAACCATGGGCGTTCAACATTTCCTTCCATACTAGGCTTAAAATAGGGCACACTTTACGCTCGTGTGGTAACTATTGTTGTGTGAGAATTCTACTAATGGTAGATGAGTATCCCAGTTACCGCCAAAATTAATTGCACAAGCTCTAAGTATATCTTTTAAAGTTTGAATGGTATGCTCACTCTAACCATCAGTCTGGGGATGGTAAGCAGTACTTAAATCCAGTTGCATTCCTAAAGCTTTCTGTAGCGATTGCCAAAATCGTGATGTGAAATAACTGTCACGATCAGATATGATTGAAACAGGTATACCGTGTCTTGCTACTATCTCGTTGATGTACAGTCTTGCCAAATTTTATGTCTTGTAATCTTCACGGACGGCTAAGAAGTACGCAAATTTGGTCAGTCGATCGACATGACCCAAATCAAGTCGTGTCCACTATTGGTTCTCGAAAATTTGGTTATGAAGTCCATTATGATATTCTCTTATTTCCACTTGGGAATCGCTGGATGTTGAAGCAGTCCTGAGGGTTTTTGGTGTTCTGCTTTGACTTTAGAGCACGTCAAACATTTACTAATGTACATAGAAATATCCTTCTTCATTTTGGGCCACCAATATAAGTCTCATAGATCATAGTACATCTTGTCTGCTCCATGATGTATGGAATACTTTGCAGTGTGGGCTTCATTAATGATCAAAGTTCTCAAATTGCCATAAGCCTGCACCCGAACTCGTTAAACAAAATACAATCCGTTGTCTTCTTTCCTTTCAAGCTGCTTCTCAAATCCTTGCAACCTTTCTGCCAGATTATTGATGACCTTGGAAGCTTCGCTCTGAGCTTCCAGTATCCTAGCCTTAATGCTGGAGTGAATCGTCATGCTCGCAGCTTGAGCTCGTCTCGGTTTCACCCGTTCCTTCTTGCTCAATGCATCAGCTACTATGTTCGCTTTACCTGGGTGGTAGCAAATATCACAGTCATAATCGTTAAAAAGTTCTATCCATCGTCTCAGAAGCATATTTAATTCTTTTTGATCGAAAATATGCCGAAGGCTTTTATGATTAGTGTAGATAACACTCTTTGTTCCGTACAAGTAGTGTCTCCACATTTTGAGTGCAAATACCACTACGCCTAACTCCAAATCATGAGTGGTGTAGTTCTTCTCATGGATTTTGAGTTGTCTGGATGCGTATGCAATTACCTTGTTCCTCTGCATCAGAACGCAACCGAAACTTTGATTCGATGCGTCACAGTAAACTAGAAAATCATCTGTACCCTCAGGAAGTGCCAGAATAGGAGCATCACACAACATGTCATTCAATGTCTGAAAGGCGTTCTCCTGCTCATCACCCCACTCGAACTTTTGATTTTTCTGAGTTAACAGAGTGAGAGGCTTTACAATCTTTGAGAAATTTGCGATAAATCGCCTATAGTATCTTGCCAATCCTAAGAATGAACGGATCTCGGTTAGGGTCTTTGGGGCTTCCAATTCTTTATTGCTTCAATTTTGCTAGGATCCACATGTATACCTTTACTATTCATAACATGGCCGAGGAAATGAACCTCTTGTAGCCAAAATTCACACTTTAAAAATTTCCTGAACAATTTCTCTTTTTTTTAGCAACTCCAATATCAATTTTAGGTGAACTTCATGCTCCTCCTTGGACTTTGAATAAATTAAGATGTCATCAATAAAGACGATGACAAACTTGTCAAGATACGACCTACATACGCGGTTCATAAGGTCCATGAACACCGCGGGAGCATTAGTCAGACCAAAGGGCATGACCGTGAACTCAAAATGTATGTACCTCGTCCTGAATGCAGTTTTAGGAATATCTTCTTCGCGTACTCTCAACTGATGATAGCCTGATCGAATGTCTATTTTCGAGAATTATCGTGACCCTTGCAGCTGATCAAATAAGTCATCGATCCTGAGAAGAGGGTAGTGGTTCTTGATAGTTAGCTTGTTCAGCTCTCGATAGTCTGTGCACATACGAAATGAACCATCCTTCTTTTTCACAAACAACACAGGAGCTCCCCATGGCGAAGAACTAGGCCGTATGAAACCTTTGTCTTGGAGCTCTTTAAGTTGGTTGGAGAGTTCTTGCATTTCCATGGGTGTTAAACGATAAGGTAATTTTGCAACGGGCATAGCTCCAGGGATAAGATCTATGCGAAATTCTAGTTCGCGAGGTGGGGGTAAACCTGATAGATCTTCTAGAAACACACCAGGGAAGTCGTGTACAACAGGAATATCTTCGAGTTTTGGCTCGTTCACCTTCATCGTCTTTAACTGTTTCAGGTTTATTTCGGGACGTTCTCCATGAACTTCCAAAATATCGCCGTTAGATAACGGAATTTGGATTTTTTTCTCAAAGCAAACTATCTTAACTCTAAGATTTGACAACCAATCCATTCCTACGATCACGTCAAAACTACCATGTTCAAAAGGAATCGAGTCGATGATGAACGTATGACATTCTAGTTCTAGCCCATATCGGCGGATAATCTTGTTGGTTTCTAACTTTAGATCGTTAGCAATTTAAATTTCATAATCGGGGTTTATAGCACTAGGTTTCGAGTTATTCAAGGGAAAAAAAGTTGGTAAAAATAAAACTAAAATAGGCATCGGAATTGAATATTACAGTAGAAAATGATCGATGAAAGAAAAAGTACTTGTCACGACATTTAGATCTTGCTGAGCTTCCTTAGCAGCAATGGAAAAACTTCTAACACGGACTGGTTTCTATTCTTCTTCTAATTGCAGGAGCTAAACCCCGAATGTAGCGATCAATACGCTTGCTTTTCTAGAGTTATCGTGTGCAGCACTAGTCTAGCTAACTCATGGAATCGGGTTATGTACTTGTCAACATCGACTCCAATCATAACCTGATTCCAGAACTCTTCCTTCAATTCCTTAATTGCATTACCCAGACAATATTTTTCCATCAACAACTTCTTTAGGTCTTCCCAAGGTTAGGCTATAGCAATTTCCCGACCTTTTGTCTAAAGTAGTGTGTTCCACTAAGTTAAGGCGCAACTTTACAGCATACAAGTCACGAATTCGACTTGGCTTTCTGCGGGACACTTACTAATGTAGAGCACACACTCCATTTCTTCCAACTATGATAGTAGGCCAACTGCTCTTTCAGTTCCAAAGATTTCCTTAACACCATATGGCTTGAATGTCTTGTAACTGCAACCTTGCGTGTTGCATACTTAGTTGTCCTTATCTCTCTTGCTTCAACTTAAGGTCGTTAGCATTTTGGTTTAGTATACTTTTCTTAAATTCTCATAAGTCAAATCGATTAACGGCTCAAATTTCTAGTGAACAAAGTTCATATCTGCTCTGGGTTCGTTTGGTACAGATGTACCTTGATTGGTTTCCATGATTCGTTCCTGAGTTGCGCGTGTTTCTTCTCGGATGTATAGTTTTAAACAAATTTTGTCCACAACATTTATTTGAGTATTTACTTTGACCAAGTATAATTCGAATAGTCTTGTTCTATTTTGATGATGTTATGACTCTTGTGTTAGACCTATTGTTATTATTAAAGATCCATGTGTTTGTGATGTTTTTACAAAAGAAACTACAATTTATTTTTGTTCATCTTAAAATATGTTGGAAATCTTATGACAAAAGCTTATGTTTATGTTTTAGTATATGTTCTTGGTGAGATTGAGAGTTGATGAGAGTTGCAACAATAGACGCTCGCGCGCGCTGCGGTTTAAGGTTAGTTTTGTGGTGGATTAGTGGTAAATAAAGGTAGAACTAGACTAGGCACTAATATGCGATTTGGGTTGATTTTTGGTCATATTTCGGCAAAACAAAGTTGCTGTCCCGATTTTGTTTTGAGGGTTTGAGCGACTTAAAAATGTTTTCATTAGTTGTAAAAGTAGTTTTCGAAGAGCTCGTTTCGAATAGATAATTTTTCATATATCACACTTTAAAATCGGACTTAAAACGGCCAAGTTATGACCAAATGAAACTTGAAACATTTTTCGGCGAAATGGGAAAATGCAAAGACCAGATCAGCAGCTAAAACGGGCGATTCGGAGCCCTTCGGGTCCGAATCGGCCAAAGTATAAAACACGAAAGTTGTCCGAAATGAGATTTTACTATAACGTTGGCGATCGCTTAGCCTAAAAGTCAATAATGAGAGACATTTTTACCACAAATCGGAAAAATAGGTTTTTAAGAAAAACACTAAATAAAGTGGGCTGATTGGAATTATAAAAGGGGGTTTCGGGCACTTTCGGACGATTTTGGATGTTTTAAATGCGAGCGAAACATATAGAAATGCTAGGTAATTAGTTAAAACAACTAGAAAAGTCATGAAAGGTTATTTGAGATGCCGGACTTAATAAAATGTAGGATTATTAAAAATAGTACGAAACGGACATTTTAGGCGATTTAAACATAAGGAGTAGGCGATTTAGAATTGTTTAAGCGATTTGTGAAATATGGAAACTTAAGAAAATAGGGGACGCTATTAACGTTTTGAAACTAAAAAGTTTCCTAAAAAGGAAAGTTTCTAAAAATAGTAATTGTTCACAAGTGTCGGGATTTAACTAAGACGTAGAAAAATTCAAAGTCTTTTATTTCTAAAACGCAAACACACTTGGATGCTTTAAATGATAAACATGGATGCTTTACTTGTTTCTTTGATAAATGCTAAGTCATACCCGTACTTACTCTAGGTCGCGGCTAGACCTCCTTATATCTTCATCATCTGTTGTGGTTATCGCTTACCCTTGTTAAGGTGAGTTCATAGCCCCACATTTTTACTGATTTACAAACGCTTTATACTATTGGGGTGAGAAACATTGTTTGCTTTTAAATTGGACACAAGTTCTTTACGTGAGTTTTACTTGTTTATGTGTTGCCTAAGTAGCTTACAAACCTACTTCTGCCCAACTTATCATGAACTGTTAATTTCTCGACCGGAGGACCGGTTGAGGGAGCGCGAGTGAATAGATAGATCTATTGGGACTAATTATCCCTATCCGCTTTGGTTCCACTTAACGAAGAACAAACGGATATATGTCATGTCGATTATACTTTTGGTGGTCTTTGGTTTGGGACACCGGCTTAGGGCAGGAATACTTTGCAACAGGATGTAACATGCCCTGTTGACTTAATTAGCTTCGGTGTCATGAGCTTAGTGCAACAATAAATACTTTTTATGTGATGCTGTATTTGTTATAGTAGTCACATACGTTTTGAAATCTTGTGGTCCACTCTTGTACAAACTTAAACCTATGAATTCACCAACATTATGTTGACGTTTTAAACATGTTTTCTCAGGTGCTTAGCTTGGATTGATTCTTGATGCTATGTGGAGTCTATGTGCTATGTGACTTCGCCAATTTCAAGACTTATCTATTATTTACTCGTTGTTTTTTAAAACTTTGTATACAATCCGCCCACTTTTAACTACATCATTATGGGCTGTAA
This sequence comes from Tanacetum coccineum, assembly GCA_026074375.1. Taxonomy (NCBI): domain Eukaryota; kingdom Viridiplantae; phylum Streptophyta; class Magnoliopsida; order Asterales; family Asteraceae; genus Tanacetum; species Tanacetum coccineum. The sequence goes on along the minus strand of BQNB010001386.1, from coordinate 93,780 downwards.
AACTTAAATCTATTTATTTTATGCAGACGAGTAAAACTTTTTTTCAAACGTCGATGATTAGTGGTCGTTCTTTATTGCTTTTTGTGATCAGGAATCTTATGACGTCCACGCCCTCGCACACTCATTCCGATTAGGCCCACCCCAGTTTTGGGGGTGTGACAAAACATTGGTAAGCGCTAGCAACGACGCCAAAGCCTCCCGAAATATCCAAGTGTGGTTTCATAAATACATCGGACAAATGATTTCTGTGTAGTTACAATCCTTTGTTTCTGACACCCGTGTTAAAAATAGATATGGATCAACAAGGTCATTCCAATATTTAACGATTCTATTTCCCGTATATGTAACAATCAAGATTAACCAAAAAATCAATGAGACATATCTACATGAGTTTTTCGGTACGGCCAAACATACATCGATTAATTTCTACGAGGGGCCTAATGGCATCATTCTTCAACTATTAAAGGAACAAATTCTGTATTGACTACAGTGCCAATCATATCATGTTCAAAATCACTTCTGAAAATAGCCCTTATTAGTTATCCATTTTTTCAGGATGAACTTAGACTAGATCAAGAAGGATTATCCACACATGCTAAGACCTAACTTGCATCTCAAGTCTAAGGATTTTAAAATTAAAACCACTTAACAAGATTTTTTAATGACGACGATCTATAAAGTATATTCTTCTTGTTTGTTGGGGAAATCTAATATTCATCATATGAATATCAATACGCCGAGTTATGGTAGACACATATAATATCTTAGCAATATCCAACAATCACTCAAAAAAATAGAATTGTCTTAATTTAACAATATTCCCATATTTTTAACCGAAAACGGATTAATTTAGAATAATAACTATTATTATTCATGGATTTGAACATGCAAATATAGGACACAAGTTTAGATAAAAATAACAAAAATACCAAGTATCATTATCATAAAATAAATTGTTCAAACATCCCTTATCCAAATACTAAAACACAGATCTACATGAAACTACTAGCTAAACGAAGTCTCATGCTCCTAACATGTTGAGTAAGCTTTCCTTTAGATAAAGCCTTCGTAAAAGGATCAGCCAAATTGTCATCCGTGTGAACTTTAAGGAATCTTATTTCGCCTAGTGCAATACTCTCGTGAACATAATGATATCTCCTATGGTAGTGTCTGGAGCCTTTCTGAACTCCCGGTTCGTTAGCAAAATGAAGTGCGGTTGAATTATCGCAAAACATTCTAATAGGTTCGTTTATTGTTGGTACTATACCAAGCCCTGAAATAAACTTCCTAATCCAAACAGCTTCCATCGCAGCTTCTGAAGCAGCTATAGATTCAGTTTCTGTAGTAGACATTGTAGTAGTACTTCGCTTGGAGCTTTTCCAGTCCACTGCGCCTCCATTCAAAATGAATACATATCGTGTCTAAGACTTTGTATCATCTCTATCAGTCTCAAATCCAGCATCGTATTAGCAATCAACTCGAAGTTCAGCTTCTGGATTTCGATCATATACCAAGAACATATCTTTAGTATTTCTTAAATACTTAAGAATATTTTTCACAGCAGTCCAGTAAAGTTCACCAGGATTCTGCTGAAACCGGCTTGTTATATTTTACGCGAACGCAACATTAGGTCTTGTGCATCTTACATCATATATAATGGATCCCACAGCCAAAGCGTAAGGTACATTTTGCATATGCTTCACCTCTTTAGGTGTTGAAGCACCTTGTGTTTTGTTCAAGTCAAGTCATTCTTGAATGGGGATATGACCACGTTTGGAATAATCCATTTTATATCTCTTTAAGATCATATCCATGTAAGCATTTTGACCAAGTCTAATCAATCGCTTTGACCTATCTCTGTAGATTTTGATTCCAAGAATAAATGCTGCTTCCCCTAAATCTTTTATAGCAAAACACTTTCTAAGATAATCTTTTACACTTTGTAAACTTGGAATGTGATTTCCCATGATGATTATGTCATTAACATACAAGATGAGGAATGTAACATTACTCCCACTAGCCTTTTGATTTACACATGGCTCATCAAGATTTTGATCAAAACCAAACCTTTTGATTTCCTTATCAAATCTTTTATTCTAACTTCTTGATGCTTGCTTAAGACCATAAATGGATCTTTGAAGCTTGCATACTTTTCTGAGATGATTAGGATCAACAAAACCTTCAGGTTGTACCATATAAATGTCTTCATCAAGATAACCTTCAGGTTTTAACATCCATTTGCCATATATCATAATCATAGAACGCCGCTATAGATATGAGAATCCTAATAGCTCTAATGTTAGCGACCGGTGAGAACGTTTCTTCATAATCAACCTCGTAGAGTTGAGTATAACCCTTTGCTACAAGACGAGCTTTATTGGTGTGTACAATACCATCCATGTTAATGTTTTTTTTAAATCCACTTACTCCCAACAGTATTATAGCTAGGAGGAAGATCGACCAGGACGCATACCATATTGTCCATCATGGATTGTATTTCCGCATTCATAGCACCGACCCACTTATTAGATTCTGAATCTAATATTGAAGCTTTATAGCTAGTGGGTTCATTAAGATCTCCTAAACTATGTTCCTCCGCCTCTACATTTAGACATAATCGATTTGGAACTCAACGTGACCTTTCAGACCTACGAATCGGAATCTCTTCCTCTTGAGGTGGTTCAAAACCTTAAACCTCCATAGGTATTTCGCTAGTGATTTCAGAAGGTGATGTATCTTCATCTTGAATTTCTTCAAAATCTATGGCCCTCCCATTGACTTCTTGAGTTATGAGATTTTTCTCAAAGAACTCAGCATACCTCGTAACAACTTTTTTATTTTCAGGTGGGAAGTAAAAATAGTAACCCATCATTTCCTTTGGGTATCCTATGAAGATACACTTAACAAATCTTTATTGTAATTTGTTAGGCGTATCCCGCTTCACAAGCGCCTCACAACCCCAGACCTTTAAGTAAGACAAGTTTGGAACTTTTCCATACCATAATTCGTATGTAGTCTTATCAAGCTTCTTGGTTAGAACCATATTAAGAATGCGTGTTGCAGACTCTAGAGCATAATCCCAAAAGGATAACAGCAGAGTTGTAAGATTCATCATAGATTGAACCATATCTAACAAAGTACGATTTCTCCTTTCAGACACACCATTATGTTGTGGTGTGTATGGAGGAGTAAGCTGTTGGACAATTCCACAAGCTTTAAGATAATCTTTAAACTCTTGGCTTATGTATTAGCCACCTTAATCTGATCGAAGAGCCTTGATTGTCTTCCTGAGTTGATTTTCTACTTCATTCTTAAACACCTTGAATGTTTCAAAGACCTCATGTTTATGTTTAAGAAGATAAACATAACCATAACGACTATAATCATTCGTGAATGTAATGAAGTAGCTAGCACATTGTCTTGAAACTTGTCTAAGTGGACCACACACATCAGTATGTATTATTCCAAGAAGATCCGTCGCCCTTTCAGGACGATGTGGAAATGATTTCTTTGTCATCTTGCCCGATAAACAAGATACGAATTGATCAAATGACTCATCATCTGTTGATTTTAAAAGCCCTTCTTGTTGCAGCTTTTCAATACGTTTCTTACTTATGTGAGCAAGGCGGCAGTGCCATAGATAAGCAGAGTCTAAATTATGTTTGGCTCTTTTAGTGCTATCATTATAAATAGAATTAACATTTGGTACAAGATCATGCATATCAATTTCATAAATACCATTACTGGGAATAGCATTAAAATAATAAACATTGTTCTTAGAAACTTAAATTCCAAAATCTATAAAATGCTGGACAAATCCATTTTCAACCAAACAGTGAATTGAAACAACACCTCTAGTTATAGAAGGTACATAATGACAATTGTCTAAACAAATCACAAGGCCATTAGGTAAAAATAAGTCAAAACTTCCAATAGCTTCTACTTGTTTAAGTTTTTCTTACTCCCTCCAAGACCAGTTTGTGTTTATACATAAGTGTACACAACTAGTGTCATACACCTAGGATTTAGTAGGAAAAATAATAATTCTATTATGAAGACATTTGAAGAACTGGCAGTGCCAACTTGCTTCTTCTTCTTAATCAACTCAGCAAGGTAAGCAGGATAATTCCTCTTACAATGACCCACCTCCTTGTAGTGGTGGTAGGTGTCATCCTTAGTTGGGAACTAGGATACGTCATATTGAGAATTGAGAATGCACGTTTTCTTGTGCAGTCCAGGAGTTGATACGCCGTATCTTCTTTCTTGGATACGGTGGATTGGGCAGAAATAAGCAATCTTCAAATATTATCGTTTAAGCTCTAAAAAGTGCGCCTTTTAGCGTGTCTTCAAAAATCCCTCCATAATTACTGTAATTTACAACTTTAAGCAATTAAGTAACGATTCTTGCAATAATCATATAAAAGTGGATAATTTATTCGAGATAAATGATGGTATAAATGTAACATTATTTGATGTCATCGGTAGACTAGTCCTTCAAGGCTTTAGACGAAAGTCGAGGATATACTATTTTGATACTTATACTCTAATGGCACGTATCAGTACTGTTAGATATTAGAAAAAGACTCGGTCACCCCTTGTATTTTACTGTTTATTATAGCTCGTAGTTTAATAGTTAATCGTATGATTTTCGGTTTTGAACTGAGTACTAATACCCGGTATATTGTAAGAACTATATAAGCCTCTTCTAACTTTAGAAGAGGCAAGCTAGTCATTATTCATTTCCATTTTACACATAAAGCTTTCTCTCTCTAGAAAATATCTCTTCATGTGTTTCTCTCTCTAGAAACTAGCCACATCCAAGAATCATCATCCGGTCTGTGTAATTTGATATCATACAATTGGTATCAGAGCCATGTGGTGATTTCGTGAGCTTTTGTGCGTTATAATCTTGATTAGATCGTGTTCTTTAGTTACTTTTTTGGATTTTTGGTTCGAAAATCAAAACTCATATTTTTGTGTTTAGATATGTTTATTGTTATGTTTTTAAGCAAGATCTAGGCATAAGGTAACTAGTTGTGCAAGAAAAATCAAGGTTCAACGTCAAAAAGGGTGTGTTTTTGGTGATTTTGTTGGAAAAATACGTGTTTTGCTCGAAGTTAACCTTCTGTTTGAAGGAAGCGAAATATGCTGGTTTGAAGGAAGCGGAATATGCAGGTTTGAATCAAGCGAAATATGACAGGTTGTTTCCAAGCAAAATATGTATTCAAGCGGAATATGACATTTGTCAAGCGAAATATGACAGGTTGATTCCAAGCGAAATATGACAGATTTTCAAGCGAAATATGTTAGTTTTCAAACAAGCAAAATATGACAGGTTCTCCAAGCGAAATATGTTTGTTTTCATCAAGCGAAACATGTCATAAGTATTCAAGCGAAATATGTTGATTTTTTCAAACGAATCTTAAACAAACAAATTATTCACTTACGGTTTTCTAGTGATTTTGTAAAATCCCGTTAAATCTTTTATCGGTTTAAATCTTAGACTTGTAAAATCCCGTGAACGTTAATTGCATTCATAACCAATACATCAAGATGTCTAATATGTCTAAAGATATCTAGTATGCCGGTTCCGATACACGCCCACCAATGCTTGACAGAACAGACTTTGAATCTTGGCAACAACGGATTCGTCTGTATTGTTTGGGAAAAGATAATGGAGAGAACATTATGAAGTCGATTACTGAAGGTCCATTTCAAATGGGAATGTTTAGAGAAACTCTTGCTGAAGGAACTGGGGGTGCACTTCATTTAGGTCCAGAACGTGCTAGAGTCTTTGGGTACCTTTCAGCTGAAGATAAGGAAAGGTATAAAGCTGACATTCGTGCTACGAATATCTTACTTCAAGGTATACCAAAAGACATCTACACACTCATCAACCACTTTACTGACGCTAAAGACATTTGGGACAATGTGAAGATGATTCTGGAAGGTTCTAAGTTGACAAAGGATGACCGGGAATCTTAATTATACGATGAATTTGAACACTTCTGTCAAATTAAAGGAGAAACCAATCATGTATACCATGTTAGGTTTACAAAGCTCATTAACGACATGAGAAACATTAAGATGACCGTGCCCAGAATGCAGCTCAACTCTAAGTTTATGAACAACATGTTACCTGAATGGAGTAGATTCATTATTGAAGTCAAACTAAATAGAGGTTTGAAAGAGTCTAACTTTGATCAGTTGTATGCCTACTTGAAGCAGCATGAGGTACATGCTAACGTGAACAGAATGATAATGGAAAGGTTCAGTTAACCGACTAATGACCCTCTGGCACTAGTGTCTAATGCATCAAATTAGAAGTATCCAATACAATCATCTGAGTCTCCACAATCCTCAAATCAACCATCACTTGTTGATAACTTTCAACTGCACTCAAGAAGCACTTCAACTGACAACTTGATCGAAAGTCTAACCAACACACTTACCCTCCTCACTCAATCGTACAAATCACATCTTCCTCAAACAAACAATCAACTCAGAATGTCTTCTAATGCAAGGAACAAAGCTACTGTTCAAGACGACAGAGTTGTTGTTTAGGATGTTCGTGGTAGATACAATGTGAATAATCAAGGAAGACCATTTTAGAGGAACTATGCAAGAGGAGTTGTTGGAACTGGGAATGTAGGAGGTCAGAACAGAATTGGAAATGTGAATCCTGGTCAAGCTAAACCCATTATGTGTTACAACTGCAAAGGAATCGGGCACATAGCATGAGAATGTCCACAACCGAAGCGATCTTAGGATTCAGACTACTTCAAAGACAAGATGCTGCTTATGCATGCTCATGAGAATAGAGCAGTACTGGATGAAGAGCAGCTGTTGTTTCTTGCTGGGGAACAGGTCACAAATTTTGATGATGATGTGGATGATTTGGCACTCAATGTGGACCATGTCTTTGAAGCTGATCTATGTGATGCATTCGACTCTGATGTTGATGAGGGTCCCACTACACAGACCATGTTCATGGCAAATCTCACATCTGAAGAAGCCAAGCCATCTTATGACTCGAATATTCCATCTGAGGTACAAGACCGTGAATACAATTCAGATTGTGAAGATAAGTATCACGAAGTACACGAGATGCAAAGCGATGTACAACACAACTCCGTTGTTGACTTTGATGCTGACTATACGAGTGATAGTAATATTATTTCGTATGATCAGTATGTGGAAGACAACGAAGAACATGTTGTACAAAGTAATGTATCTTCTGTACGAAATGATGCATTGATGTCAATTCTCGATGAAATGCATGAACAGGGTGTACAAAGTAGGTCAGCAAATAAGCAGGTTAAAGTAGTTAATGACACATTGACTTCTGAACTTGCGAGATATAAGGAACTGGTCGGGGTGTATGAACAACGGGCTAAGTTTGAATTAACTGATAGAGAACGAAAGATTGATGAACAAATGAGAATAATTATCTCTGACCGAAATCGAAAAGAAACTTCTTTAAAATCGGAACTTCATTCTGCACAATTGCAACTTCGTTCTACTCTTAACCATCATAAGATAGTGAGGGAAGAAGCGATCATTTTGAAAAAGGATTTTAAACAAAAAGAAGACAAATTCCTTGAAGAGTTTTTAGACATTAAAAGGCTAAAAGAAAAGGTTGAAGATAGATTATACAAACAAGATCAGTCTGTTCAAACGGTTCACATGATATGTAAACCAAAATCATTTTATGATGAAAAGAACAAGGTAGCGATAGGCTATAAAAATCCCTTATGTCTCACCCGTGCAAAGCAAGTTCAACCAGCCCTCTATAATGGTCATGTATTAGTCATGTCCAATCATGCACGTCCTGTTGTGCATGACTCAGAGGACACTCGTGATATGGCTGAGATAACTAGGAAAAGAATGATGGAGAAAATGCAAAGCCCTCAATGTGTGGAAAATAAAGTTAGGATTGCCCCCCCTGGGTGGAAATAATAATGTTAGGGGAAATTTGGGCCCCACCCCCCCCAGATTTACATCACAATGGAGGGGAACCTTCTTGGGGCATAAAACCTTTTGGGGCTTCCTCAAAAGATAAATTTCTGTAAACCCCCGAAAAACAGTTTTTTTTTGGGTCCCATAGATAATTTGGGGAACAAGGGAAAATAAAAAGGCTGAGACCTCAGGTTCCAAAAAAAAAACCACATATCTCTTTCTGGCTTTTTTGACAGGTGTATTCCACCCAATTTTACTTCCCCTGGTTCAAGGGGGCTTGTTTTTTTCCCCGGAAGTTTCTTTTCCCAACTACAAAGGGTTTCAATTTGGGTAGGGGGGGGGATTTTTTTTCCGTTTATTTGTACTCACCCCCACAACAAACTTTGTTTACAGGAATTTGGGGGGGGGGGGGGGACCAAAAAATCAAACTTTTTTGCAAAAAAGGGCAGAAATCACCCCAAACAAGGTGTTAAACAAGAAGTGGGAAAAAAAAAGGAGGGGTTTTGGATAACAAAAACAAAAAAATAGGGATGTGGGTTTTTTTTCCTCACTGGGAAGGGGTTTATTTTTCCATTTTTTTTCAAAAAAAACTTTAAAAAAGGTAAATACACTTTGCAGGGGAGGTTACTAATAAAAACGGGCCCCTCTTTAAAGAGAAGGTTAAAAGTAATTTGCAGAAAGTAAAAAATTTTTTTGTGGGATAAAAAATGTTCTGAATGGGAGGGTGGGATTTTCTGGGTGGAAAAAATGGTTTTTGGTGGACAAGAAATGGTGCTTTAAATTGGTAAAGAAAAACCTTTCTCTAATTTGAATTATGTAGGAAATTCAGATTTTGCTAAATTATTTGGTCGAATCAAAACTGTTGTTTGATTTGTGGGAAAAAAAAAAAATCCTCGTTGTCAAAGGGAATCTTGATAAAAAGGCGGGAGATGGGTCTTAAAAAGTTTTTGTTAAAATAAAATTGAGTCATAAAAAATATTAAAAAAAAACTTATTTACAAAATATACTTGGGGGATAGGGAATTTACCCTTAAATTTTGCAATTTAAATAAATGTAATCACATAACATCTTCAAGGAAAGTTTTGGATAAATTTAACTAAAAATTCACAAATTGGGCCATTCCAACAAGGTACTGCTCCTAATTTTTAAAAAAAAAACCCTCCATTCTTTTAAGGAATCAAAGGGAAATTTACTGGGGGTATAGAGGTGTTTGTCAGATTTTTCAAAGGAACAATGGACAGGGCTGTGGATTGGGGGGGGAGGCTTGAAAGGTTCTAGTCTATTCATGGTGAATTGACAGGGGAAGTTGTGGAGGGCCTTATTTATGCTTAAACGATATGGTCACCCCCACTGTTTCTTATTTGAAAACAGTATGGAGCGGGGGTTTTAAGAGCAGGGAAATAGAAAAAAAAAGGTTAAGGGCAACATTTAAAAGGATATTGTTTTGAGGTCTATTTAAGGGGGTATTTCACGACGCATAAGCACTAATGAAAAAAAAAAGACATCTTCCTTGTTTAACCCCACAGAAATGAGGGAATTCTAAATAAAGGGCTCAAATTAGAGCCAATTTTGAAAAAAGTTACCGCTAGGAATGTTTCTGTTCAAAAAACAAAAAAAAAAAAAACAAAAAAAAAAAAAAAAAAAAAAAAGAGGTGAATAAAGGGAATTAAAAAAAATAAAAAAAAAGTTTACAAACTATAAGTCAAGTTCTTTGCTTCATGGTATGTATTGCCATATGTAATTGTAGGAAAACCAATTTCCCCCTCCTCGCCTTAAGTAAACAATGTATTTTGCTCAATTTAAACTAAATTATAAAAAACCCATCTTTAAAGGGGAGTGTAGTTACTTCAAAAGTTAGGGAGTATTGTTGAGGATGCTAGAGTAGTTTAAAAAACCACATGGATAATATTACTTAACTATTGGCTTGTAATACCACTCAGGGCTTTTCAGTGGAATTGGTAGAAAATGGTATTGCACATTGCCATAAATGGGAAATTCACCGAAAGAGTTAGCAAAGGCTCCTTCTATCCCTTTAACTAGGGGCAAAAAGCAAAAAGTTTACTTTTAACTGGATTACATGGCAGGTACAATTCTACTAATAAAAAACCAAGAGGGAAAATAACATTTGGAGTGCACCAGAAAATAAAACTTCAAAACGTCTTAATTGTTCCAGGTGATTAATTTCTACGGGTGTAAGCAGTTTCCACTCGTGGCAAGGCGGGATTCAAAAGCCTAGGAAAAAATTGCATTTACAAAATGCCACCTATAGGGGTATTTTCCTGGCCAACTAAAAGTGTGTGGAATATACAAGAAAAAGGGTAGAAGGGGGGACCATCCTTGAACAAATAAGTCTGTTGAATAAGTTGGATTTTCTAGCTTAAGCTATTAAGCATGTGTAAAATTTAATTTTCGGAACATCTGGAAATCTGTGTTTGCATTAAAACGTGTATACAATATGTTTGAATTCTACAAATAATTTATTGAAAATTATGTGTTGTTATATATTTTTGAAAGGCCTTTCTGTGGAGATATTGGATAACCCCCCAATGTTAAAAATTGGGTTCTTGTATAAAAGGGGTAGACAGGATTGGAAAACCAAAAGCATCTGTCTGTTAACAGTCTGAACAAGACAAGCAGAATTTGGAACCAAAAAGGCAAACTGTCTGATAACATTTGAATTAAGAAACCAAAGCAGTTTAGAAAGCAAACGGGCAAAAAAACTATTGCTAATGTTGGTATTCAAATGGAGACCCACTAGGAAAGAAATTCACTCAGGCGAAAAAAATTACTAAAAATTTTGGTGGTTATTTTCAAATTTTTTTGGGGAAGGGGGGAATCCCAACAGGGAAAATAAAGGGGGGGAAAAATTTTGCCTTAAGGGAGAAATAAAATTACTAATTGCCTTTTAAACTAGTGGATTCCTAAATGTACATGTTTACTATAAAACCTTTTGGTCAATAAGGCTAAAAATCCCGAAGGGGGGGGAACACCCCATATTTTTTTTAAAACAAAATTTTTGGTGTGGGATCCGAAAATTTCTAAAAAAAAAAAAAAAATAAAAACCCTCAAAAATTCGGGGGGACTGCTTTTTTTTTTTCAAAAATTTGGCAGGGGGGTGGGGTTTTTACAGGGGATTCCCAAATCATTTGGTATCTGGAATCAGGTGTTCAATAACTCGATTTAGAGGAAAGAATGGCTTAGGAAACGAAAAGCCTATCATGCTGACCCCTGGACAACTCATTTCAGGGCTCGGGTCCTGCGCCTGTCCCTGCAAATACATTACATTTCCACCAACAGATAAGATCTGGAGATTTTATTCCAACCGATGTTCTATGAATACTTTGATCAATCTAAAAATGTGGAACCAGTACCTATGGCTACTGTTGTTAATGCTCCAATTGTTTCTATAAATACATCTGTTTCTACAACGATTGCTCAAGATGCACCTTCTACAAGTCATTCACTGTCATCCTCAATCAAGTGGATCCTCTAGTTTCTTCCCTCAAGGGTGGTGCAGCTTGGACCAACTATCAAAATGACACCTCAATATTACTAAAGTGAACATTCATCCCTCAGTTAACCCCTATTGCAGGAGAAACCTAGTTCTGCACAGTCAACATCTAGGGATGTCAGTTTAGCTGTACCCAACAAAGTGAATAACCATCATATAATTCTTAGAAAATGACCAAGGATCCACCCTCTTGGGTAATTTCTCGTCCGGTATCAACCAGAAAAAAAACAGTTATCTTCGATGCTTTGTGGGTGAAGGTACCTACCAGTTCTGTCAAAAGTCGAAACAAAAGACTTCAAATGGCGTGAATTGAAGATGCTTGTTTGAAGCTATGCAGACGAAAATTCACGAATTTGTAAACTTGAAGTATTGGGATTTGTACCTCGCCCAATCTATGGTATGGTTATCGCTCTCAAGTGGATCTACAAAGGTAAGCTTGATGAATATGGTGATGTACTGGAAAAAACAAAGCTCGTTAGTTGCAAAAGGGTTATCGTCGGTAGGAAGGTATTGATTTTTGAAGGAAACGTTTGCTCCAGTTGCAAGTTTCAGAGGGCCATCAGAGTATTCATTGCCCACTGCTTGCAACCAAGAATATGATCCATATACCAGATGGATGTCAAAAATCTGCTTTTTCTGACAATGGTTGATCTTCATGAAGAAGTCTTTTCAGTTCAGCCTGAAGGTTTGAAGTACAGGGATAATCCTACTCACGTTTATCGTTGAGAAGGCTTTTTATGGGCTAAAGTAGGGACCAAGGGCGTAGTTATGGGGACACACTATCAAAAGTTCTTTTGGCCAACAATTTCTTCAAGGGTGTAGTGATCCAAACGTTATTCACACGATATCAGGAAAACATATTTCTAAATTGTTCCAAATATACGTAGTGGACATTCATTTTTGCCTCATAGATCATAATGCGTGTCACTGATTTTCCAAAGAAATGAGCTCCATTTTTTTAGATGTCAATGATGGGAACATATGGTCATTTTTCTTAGGAATATTAAGTTTCTGAAAGTCCCATAGGCATCTTTATTAACCAAGCAAAATCGCTCTTGAAACTTAAAGAAAATATGGAATGGATCTCTCTGGTCCATGTCGATACACCCAATAGGGTGGATCGATTAAACTGGACGAAGGATCTCATGGGGATTACAGTTGGACCAAAGTCGGATTTAGGAGGATGGTTGGGCTCCCTAATGTACTTACAGCCATGTAGACAGGGACTTGTAAATTCGTTTGTGTGCATGTGTGCTATGATATCAGGCTAAGCCTACCATAAAGCACACTTGAAGCAATCAATACGTATCTTTGGTACTAAAGGAAACCATTAACATGGGTCTTTTGGTATCCGATAGGGGAACAATGCTATTGTCCACTAACAGATTATGCAGATGCGGATCCATGCGGGATGTCGGATTCGATGGAAGAAAATAAACAGTCGAGAAGTGCTCAGTTTCTTGGAGATAGTTTGGTTAGTGGTCATCAAAGAAGCAAAGAAGCACGGCCAATCTCAACAACAGAGGCGGAATACATTGCATGTCTGCGATGTTAAGGCTCAAATCTTTGGATGAGATCTCAGCTTAAAAAGACGACGGCTTTCTGTACAATCTGATTTCCTCTGTGACTGTTGGTTAACAAATAGTGCCATTTGCTCTAAAGCTGACAACAATTGGTGTCCAGGGAACTTCCACGATCTAAGACATTCGACATTACGACACCCATTTCATTCGAAGTGCAAGTGGAAAAAAGGGAGTGGGTTGAATTAAACTTCGGTTGGGAAACAAAAATATCAACTGGCAAGGGATATCCTCACAAATAGCTTTACCAAAGAGAGCGTTTACGAATTTATCTAATTCCCACGGGGACTTTGGATGAAAAGGAGTTTAAACCCCTGAAAACCTCAAAACACGCTTACCAAAGAAGGATGAGGGATGAGTAAATGATGTTCTTCCTCTTGTATCCTTTGTAACATAAGTACATAAAAACATAGACTTGGTATAATTATTTTTATAGTTCATTTGGAAATTACAAAATAATGGTTTGCAATTACTTCAAATTTGCAAACCCGGTTTTTCATTTGTAGGGAAAGATTGTTTTGTCTTGAATAGGGATAAAAACTGTTTTCCTAACAAAAGGGTAAGTAATTTTTTTCTCGGGACATGATTTCCTTTATATCCATGGCAATTTAGGGATTAATTGTTCGTTTAAGTTGCCAATTTTTCTTTAATTTTCAGTAAAGGTGAAGTCTTCCTGTTTGAAAACCATATTAAATTTTCTTTAAATTGATTTATTCTAATAATTATTTTGTGTTAAAAATACCTACGGGTAGTAAAGTTGTTAATTTTGAAAAAAAATCATTCATGGATAATTTTGGGACAAAACTCTATCAATGGGGGACTACTGCTCTTTCAATAGGGAAAAAAGGGTCATCGGGATTGAAGGGGGGAGAGTTGTGTTCCAATAATTTAATGGTTTGAGTGGTCCGTTGGTAAGTATTAATATCCGGTCTTTGGGAGGAGGGTCAAATGATAAAAAGGCTAAGGGGAGCTCTTACCTGATTGTACTTTATTCATTATCTGGGAACAACTAAAACACCCATATAGTATGGTTGGGGCCAAATTGGGGAAAGGGGTGTAAAACCCAATTCTTCAGAAAAAAGCTCTTCCATTTACATCTAACTTGATGATTTCCCTCTAGGCGTTACAGAAGGACGGCTTGATACCAAACATCAAAACACTTTCCAGCCACCCCACCACTTTCCACTACAAAAATAACCTACAGGTCATCGAGTTATTTTGGACGAGAAAGGTTAAAAGAAAATTCAGTTATTCTCGAATGGGCATCATTTTTAGGTTGGAAGACTCAAAAATATATTGGATACAACTAATCAAAAGAGGGAAGTGGTATGGATTAAGTCACAATATCCATCGGTAATTGCAACATACATCTTGTTTTAACATTCTAAAAGGTGTATGGGGAATTTGATGTTTGTGTCGTTATGAATTCCTTTTAAATGATTTTTCATTTAAAAACTTAAAAAAAAAACCAGGGGTTTTTTTGAGTTTACAAAAAAAATCTTTCCAAAAAATTTTCAAATCTGACCAATAATAACACATACCCTCAACGATTGGAGGGGGGAGCATTAATATGTTCCATCAAAAGCTTGTAACTAAAATATGATCATAATCTAAGGGTATCAAGGTGTATTCTCCACCCCCCTGTGCTAAAACAGTTTCGAATTTTACCGTTGGCACAGGTTGAGGGGGAGCTTTTCTGAATTGCAACAAAACCAAATCGGGTAATAAAACCACACTTTGATAGTTTTTTTCATAAAGTACCGGATTGAGTTTTTCAATCAGATGTTGTTCTATGGGGGCAAAGGGGTGGAATCTTTTTACCATAAAGGGGGGGGACTGGGGGGACCCATGTAATTACCTTTTTCGAAGTTATAAGGTTGGTATGGTTTAGGTACTGTTTCCTATGATTTCCTGCAGTAATACCGGGGAGGGGATTAACCCAAAGGACAATTATACTAAGTTAGTCTGGAAATCCCATTAAGGGTATAATTTTAAAAAAGGGAGTAATGAGAATAAAAGGGAAATAGTGCTGCTCGGGGATGGAGGGCTAGTTACTGGGATTATACCCATCAAAGGTGGTAGTTCAATGAAGGTCTCGGTAAGCACTGAAGGGGTTTAAGGAATGAAAAAGGTTAATTGTACAGATAGAGGGTGTTTAAAGAAAAAAGCAATAATACACCATAAGGCAAGAACACCGGGGTCAAATAACATTTTGCTGTCAGATCACAAGGTTGGATTGCTTTAATTGTAGTCGTGAATCCTTGGGGGGGACCTGTGGAATGAAAGTTTTACAACTTTTGCCCAGGCCATTTCGGAGTATTTTCTGTCTTGGAAAGAATAACTTAATTTCTCATTTGGGTCATGGAGGTGGATCTTAAAACAATGCAATTCTTTACTATTCTCATCACTCACGAGGTATGTCAGTATGGAAATCGGGTTGGCAGGTCAGCTTCCAGCCTCGATTCCACTAATATCAAAGGAGCACTTTCGGAGTCTAGAGCCACTGAGGGGAGATCATCAAATTAAATTTCTGTTATGGGACCACATTTTTCCATTTATTTTTATCTTTCAACACACTGTGGAAAACCATGGTTATTCTTTAAAGAAGTTCTACGCACGATATTCCTTTGGTTTGATTTTGCGCCAGAAACTATCCGAGGTGGATACGAGGTATTTCACCTATGAAGATGGAAATCCTGGCTTGGAGCCTTTACATCAAAAAACAAGCCTCTAGGTAGAGTGGGACTTGTGCGATTTCTTCAAAGACATCAAAAAACTTGTGTCAAACTGGAAAAGGAAAATCGATGGTGCGATTTCTTACGTGAATCAAAACTTGTTCCAGGGCATAAGGAATTGACGTTATTGGATAACCTTTGGTCAAAAATCCATCCAAAACTATCTAAGTGTACAAAAAATTTTCATAATTAAACACTTCTGACTGATCTTTTTCAAATACCCTTTTCTCTTTTTCATGCTAACTGTTTCAATTACAGGATCATTATAAGATGGAGATGGAGATACCAGTTCAGTAATGTCAAGTTAATACCGAAATGCTCAGAACACGGGACCTACACTTTGTTATGAAGTTATGAAAGAATCATAAAGGTGTCAAAGCTGTCAACGCTCAAACTCTGATATCATATGTCTATCTTCACTAGGGTGCACAAGATTGGTTAAATTAATTATCTAGATGTTGACAGGAGGAGTAAGTTTGGCCTGTGCTCGTGATTGCTCAGAAAGCTCTGATCAAAAATCATAAAAACAACAGGGCTCAAAGTGAAAACAAAGCTCTTCCCCCAAAATGTCACTATCTAAAGATCACTTCAATAATAGTATATAGATGCTAAACATGAGAATCAAAAGACTGCAAAGCTGTAAGAGCTATAAGTCTAGTGTTTTCAAGGGTGGGACCTCCCTTAGGGGGAGTTTGTTTGATGTGAGTAAAAGACGCGGTCACCCCCGTATATTTATATGTTTATAATAGTGTAGTTTAAATAGTTAATACGTATTATGTTTTTTTGGTTTTATGCTGGGTATCTAAATACCCGGGGGTTATTGTAAAAAAACTATTTAGCTCTTCCAACTTTGGAAGAGGGTAAGCTAGTCATAATCATTTTCACTTTAAACACATTACTATCTCTCTCTAGAAAAATCTCTCTATGTGTTTCTTCTCTTAGAAGAAAACTTGCCTAATCACAAGGAAAATCATCACCGTTGTTATGAATTATAAATACGATTTTTCCTTTTTTAACAGGGTTTGGCTTAAGGGTTTGGCTTCTTTTAAAAGGGTTTGTTTAAAAAGGTTTTTGTATTTTCTCCGAGGGTCCCTTGTTATTTGCATTTTTTTCTTATCTTTTGGGTCAAGCCAGGTTTGGAAATTTTGCACATTGCAAATGGGAATGTATATTAGTGTCAAAGATCATGCTGATTATTACTACGATCACAATTATGGGTGAATCCCGTAGTTCGAAGAAAACTACAAAAGTAATTTATCTGGAATTTTATGTATCGTTGAAAGATGGTGTTGAAACTAACCCGAGATTTGAAGAATAGTTAGCAAAAAAAAATGAAAAAAATTGAATAAAAAAAATAACAAAAAGAGTGAGAAAGAAAGTTTGAAGATAATCGTTTCGCAATTACCGAAGGAATTACACGAAGGATCGATTATTCGTTTGTTAGTCTAAAAATTCAAAACGATGTATGTATTGTACATAGTGGAAGATATCGCCACTTGCTTGTAGAGTATGTAAAGTGTTGGGAAGTAGGGAAGTTGACCGTTTACGGGAACGCCATTAGTTGTTTTGTTCTTTCTTTTTTAAATATTCTTTTTTGTAATTTTCAAAGGGGGGGGGACGTTTTGTTAAAAAAAATAGTTATTGGTGTCTTTATATTTCATAGGGATAGGCGGGGTCGGGGGGAACATTATCTAGTGTGCTAGCAAAACTTTATGTAATCTTAAAATGGGGTTTTGCCTTAATTATATTTTTTGTTTTCCTTGTTTTTTTTTTTTACTTTTTTAAACATATAACAAACAATTTTATTTCTCTCTAAACCTGTTGGGATTTTTAGCCGTGGTTTTTAAGGCGACAAGGATTCATTTTTATTAACGGAACATTGGGGCTGTTCTAATACCTGGGGGGCATTTCCGGGGTTTGTTGTAGTTTTGGGGGGCATTGCACTTTGTTTTACCTTTGATTTGGTTTACGGGGTGGACTTTTTGATTAAAGGGACCTGTTTAGTCTGTTCTTTTTTTTTTTTTTCTTGTAGATTGTTCCTTCCCTATTATTCCATTTTCTTCATTCCTAAACCGTTGGTTAAATTTTAGAATGAGGATTCTTTTTTTCTTTTTAGTGATCGAAATAACAACACATGTCTATCCCGGCCATTTCAGGTTCGTGTATGGTGTGGCTTTTCCAGCTGGGATTGTTGGAGTCGGTACTTCTTGTGAAAGATTGTTAGAATTGATCAACTGTACGGGCCTTACCAATACAAAAAACAAAACCCATATTTTCCTTTATAAACTTTGTTTACTCCTTGGGCGTTAGTGGGGTGGTGTTGGTTAATCTTTGCCAATGCTTATGATAGAATACTCGGATCACTGGTCGGAGCAATTGAGCGAATTAGTTACATGTTTACCACATTTAGGTTTAGTTGAGTGGACTTTGAGGTGCTTTCCCATCTTCCTTATTTTCGTTAGGGGGTTTGGTTGTGTTACTTTGTAATTAGATCAATTAAGTTGCTTTAATCGGAAAATATCCCTTTAGGGATTACATTTTTTATAAAACTTCTAAAGGCTACTTTGAGGACAACAGTAGGATTCAATGTTTGGAGATATTTGACTGGGGACAATTACAAAATAACGTCTTTTTGTATTAGGGCTTTTCATTTATCCTTGTTATTATAACCTTTTTGTATAGTTTATTGGCAAAAAGAATTGTTACTTAAGCGTTTTATGTTTGAGAGATTTTTGTATGGTCATTATGGAGTAATTGGATAAAAGTTCAGCAAAAAATAGGCCGCGCATTCTGGAAGCTTAAATGAAGGTTAATTTTAATGGATTTTTACTATTTTGGGAAGGAATTCAAAATATCGTCGTATATCCTTCAGGAAGATTACGGCGTAATCCGGTGCATTGCACTCAACAAAGGTACACTCAGGAATAAAAAGATTCAATTTTACGCCGTATCTATGGAGGGGAACTCAATACGCCGTATTCAAGATATGGAATCATTATTTAATATTTGGAAAGATTTTCAATGCGTTGGTCCCTCACTCCAAGAAAATAAAATCCACAAAAAATGCGTCGTTATCCAATTCTTGGATACGCCGTATCTAAAAACCGACTTTTTATTTTTCCAGGGGGACCCTATTAAATACAAAAACTCAAAAAAACGAGTTTTAAGTTTGTTGTGCTAAGTTCATAGTCTCAATAATAAGATCCAACAAAAGGTAGATTTTTCAGGAGGGAGGAGAAAAAGGAGGTAAGGTAATAGAGGTCGAGGCAAACGTTTATATCAAAATTCCATAGAATGGGGGGGGGACAAAACGTGTTAAATTCCATTATACTTTAGTAACGTTCAGTTTTTGGTATTCATTTCGTTAACTCGGTTAGTTTACAAATTTGGGCTAAAATTAATTACTCTTGTATTTATTAATGACTTTAAAGACTAAATATCTTTGGGTATTAGCCTTTTATTACGAAGACTCTGAATAGTTTTGGTTTTTGTTATATTCTAGATTTCTTCGGAATTATCGTTGAGAGTTATTGTTTATGTTTTATCAATTTATACTTGTTTTACCGCGCTTTTTGGTTTGCGACCTATCAATTCAATACTAGATATAGTGTGGTAGCGGGTACCAAAACTAGATTCTAGAGGTCCGGGTTGGATAGCTCTTCCATATAGTGATTTATAAATATAGGGAAATCAGTCTTACAAACATAATTTGTCCTTCTAAGTTATGTGTCTAGGAATACGGGCTCTCGGGTCGTTAACTAGTTTTTAATTTAGATATTTGCCAATTGTAGTTATTGATCGTGTTGACTAGCAGGTTTGGGGGCCTAGATTAATTCATCATGTACACGTTCTGGGAAAATTCCATTGGATAGTTGGGGGCAAGGTGGAATTACCTATAGTGTATAAAATTTGCCATTAAGCGGTGGTAAGGTGGGTAAAAAGTTCTCTATGAGCTTGGGTTTAACAAGAATTCAACATTTGCTTTAATCCTAAGATAGATTTTATTAATCGGGTAAAATAAGGATACTTTTTGCGGGATGCTTTAATTATTTTGTTTTTTTATTTGTGGACAGAATTATTGTGGTTCGAGGGTCTTAAGATGAATTGTATTGCCTAAGTCTTTAGAAATGATATGCCACCCTCGGAGAGAGAAATCCCATTGCAATAATAAATAAACCAAACAATTTTAATCAGATTAATTATGGGTTAATTACAGTTTTTTCATTTTAATTATGGTTTTTTGGATCGGCTCTTTTTTCTTTTGTTTAATTAGCTTGTGTGGTTAACAGTTGCTTGAAATTGGAATTATAGACCCCAAAACACAAAACCGTTGCAGTCTCTCTGAAAAAAAACCCTATTTTCCCGCTAGAATTAGGATGTAGACTGGACTATGTTTAACTTAGGTTCAGGGAATAGAATAGAATTTAATATAGATTAGGAATTTAACCAAGAATAATTATTTATAAAATTTATAGAAATTTTAACTATCGCTTTCAAGGTTGTTCGGTGGACACACATACTACACGAAAAACTTACTTACGAATCGGGTATTTATACCCGTTTTTAAGTGTTGGTTTATGGTTTAGGTCAGGCATATAATATAAATTTAGAAGTTGGGAATCATCTTAAATGTACCATACAACGACAGCACATCAAAGATACAACTGGATCAGGAAAACCAAATGGCTTTGCGGGTCTTATCCTTTAGTTGGGTTTTTGTTAAGGGGAACCGGAGCTTGAATATGTGAGGAAATATTTGATTGAAACGAAACCTCTAATTCCTGTTAGGTGTTGGTAGATTTAGTGGAAGGATAACGGCTCAGTTAAGTAATCAGCACCTCGTTGTTTAGTTTGATTTATATATGACTTGATTTGATACTCGTGAATTGTAGCCTGCTGATCAAACCGTAATCCACTTGACAAAGCCTGTTGGGTAAGTCTTTAGGACTAATGGTTTTTAACACCTTTTGCTCTGGGTCATTTACATTTTAAGGTTCGGGGTTTCAGTGCAAAGACATGTCAGTAATTGTGATAGGCTAAGGGACAACAAAGGACGGGTTATAACCGTTTAAAAATCTTGTTTCAGGGAACTGCGTTGAGGTTTCGAAACTGCTTACAGGGGTTAAGCCTTTAGGTTCGGGTTTTTGGGGGGTTTTGGGTTCTGTTTTGATTTCAAATCTCGGAGAAAATTTATTCAAGTTTGGTTTGTTCACGGTCTTGGGCGGGTTTCATTTCATCGGTGTAAATAGGAAAGGAAAGTTTCAAAAATTCTGTCTAGTTATTGGAGTGATGTAGCATAAATTGGTCGTCTTGCAGGCACGGGACCTAAAACCAAGGCTATCTTCAAAAAGGGATACTTACCGGGCCTACTCCCAATAATCATCTACTTTCCCTCAAAGTAACTTTTGATCGAGGCCTTTTATGGGAGGGACCCGTTAAGAGGATTGGAGATTGGGTTCATTTGCCAAACACCATTTTTGGTTTGTTTCCTATGATTCATAATCTACTGTCCGCTGGTGTTTCTTTTCACATAAATTGCTAAATTTCTTTCATAAAATGTCTTCTCAACAGGAATCCCATCGACTTTTTTGTTTTCATGGACAGTTTCAACGAGTGTTGTCTACCGACACTTTTCTGATATTAATCCCTTGGACTCACGAGATCAGGGATGGGAAATTTCTTTCAATTGTAAGTCAACTGAGGGTACAATTTTCCTCAATAGTCTAGAATCATCATCTGGTAGATTAAAAAATTCAAAAAAAAAAACTCGATAGCTTCTATACCAAAAAGAAATCTTGGTCCGTTCCCGATCTGAATTCCGGGTTCTTGATCTCAGGTAATGGGTTTTACCGGTAGAGTTTCTTTTGTGTTTTCTGTTGGGGCTTCTACTCTTTCATTAAACGATCAGTCTCGGATAATATCAGGTCTTGAACTTACCGATTTCAAAGGAGTAACAACTAACATAAGCGTAAAGGAAACAGAAAAAACGGCAGTCACAAGAATTACGTTAGGTAAACGGGGCCAAAAAAAAACCCCTGTCCGCTCATCACCTCAAAAATTACTATTTCCATTCAAATGTTTTTTTTTTGTTTTGTAAAGGGTAAATTTATAATAGGAAAAATTATTACATGATTACAAGGATTAGACATGCCTTATCATCATACTAAAATTCATCTTTAATTCAAAAACTTTTAATTCTGATTATATTACCTGAACAATACATTTCAATCTATTATTTGATTACATTCCCCTTTATTCATAACCAAATAACCCATTCAATGTTACCCAAAACCTCATCTAAGAACAAACCACATTCATTAACCCTCCCAAACATTCCTAATGTTTACGTTATCAATGAAGATATCAAAAAACCATAACTGCTTAGATTTCTATTTAACGCCCATTTGCGATCTGGATAGGCACGCACATGCGGAAAAAGTGGGAATCCAACAGATGGGGACGGAAGCAAATAAGTGCCCCACAACATATTTGAAGGTGAAAATAATCATAAGTTGATTATGTTTTTTTACCTTCGGTTTCCCAATTTGCCACGAGCATAAAAAAGGGAGCGGGGAAATGAAAAGCTATTTGCATCTGATGATGAATTGATGAGGGACTATCTGGGAATATCGAGTTTGAAAAATGTTAGAGAACGGAATTGGTCCAACTATATTTTTCACGTTAGTGCAGTTGTGGAGATATGATAGGATTAAAAAGGAGAAACTAAAGCAAAAAGGGGGCCATTTAAAGTTCTGAAATACTGGTCCATTAAAAGATAATGTTATCTTGGAAAAGTTAGCAAAATTCACTAGTACAGTGCTATAAAACCACATTTGCTGGCTGAGTTTTTCCATGAGAATTAAAATTTATAAGGAAAACCCGCTGAAAACACACAAGGCAAATGGGCCCGATTAGAGGACATGACAATAAAAGCTCATCTTTTGATATAAACTTGTGTCGATCCCTGATTTTGCTGAACTATGGATGAATGAAGAAAGAAATTATAAGGCATAATGCTTGCACCATGTAGATCTCATCCCCAAATGCAAAAACGCCCACTTTCACCACTTAAAAATTTTTGTAAATTTACTTAAGCCAACCGGACTGAGAGGTGGACGTGTTCTCGTTGACTTGTCAACACTCCAAAGAAATAAGAAAAATAAAAAGCCACGTCCGCTATCTCGCTAAAACACCACATAACTAAGTGTGGAGCATCGGTTCAAAATATACCGAACCGAAACCGGACAAAAAAACTGAACCGGAACTGGAAAAAATTTGAGGTTTGGGGAAAAAACTGCGGAACAGGAAAACCGGAAAAACCGGTTGTTTACCAAAAAAAAACTGGAAAACCGAACCTGGGAAACCGAACCGAGCCGACAAAACCGGAAAACCGTATAGATTAGTTTCAAGCGTATTTTTTTCTTTGTTTTTGACCCAAAAGGCATGCGTATCAAATATAGCCCCTCAAATTCGCCGGAGGGTGAAAACCGAACCGACATAAAACCGGGAAAACCGAAAAAAATTACCAATATACAAAAAAAACCGGAAAAACCGAACCGAAAATGATCGGTTTTCGGGGGTTTTCGGGTCGGTTCGGTTAGGCTCGGTTTTGTCGGTTCCGGTTGGGGTTTTGCTCAGCCCTTACCCACATGGCATATTGGAAACTTTGCTTTTGGCCATATTACAGTAACTTTTGGGACATCGGAAACATGGATAATGGCGTCGGATGAGAAGTTATATGGACCCAAGGTGCAAGAGGCAGAATCCAAAGGGTCAGGTTTAACGGTGGCATGGGCGGCAGTTCCAAAAATCAATTGAAAAGGTCTAAAGGCGATTCATAGACAGTTTTCCGCTTGAGAGTCCCCAATACTATTACAACGTGGTGGTAGTTCATAACTTTCACAGTTGCAAATATGGGCCAGAAGGTCTCGTCCGCGGTTGGCTCAGCAAACAATAGAAAAGCTGAGAGGGTTATTGATAAAGATAAAAAACTAGTAGCCTAACTAAAAAACAAACATAAAGGAATGAAAAATCCAGACCATTTTCCCAAATCGAAGCTCCACCTCCAAATCGGTTTTTGCAAAAAACCCTTTTTCTAGGATCATCGTTTACGTCATGGCAATTTAAAAAAAAATTACGAGTTAAAACAAGCTGGAAGTTTAGCCTTTGTTGTCATGCTTTGTTCGGGGTTTTTTTCTATATCTCCATTGATAAAGTAATACCAAGTGAACAAAATAATAGCATTTGAAATACAACATGAAACACTTGTATATATATATATTTTGTAAATGATGGTTAATTACTAATCATAAACTTGATCTAGAGGGTTTAGTATCTATACGACTTGTCTATGGTTACTAATCAGAAATTCAAGTTTTGTGTTGGGGGATGAAAATGACTTGTTTATGTGGTGGTGGATGTTGTAATTCGTATGAATTTTTCCAAGGTGTGTGTATAGATTTTGTTTTGTGGCGGTGGTCTTCTCCGCATAAGACAAAGCAAAATAATAAAGAATATCAAAACAATTGTTTTTACCTGTTAAGAAGGTAACCAGTCACCAATATTCATTTTCCAACGAATTTGAAAGTTGGTTATTTATATCGGTAATAAAATAGAGATTATATATATTTTATCTAATAGTAATACATTATCATCCTTCTTAGTGGTGCAAAAAAATCGGTTAAAACCGGTTTTCGATTATTAGAAAACCGGTTTTAAAAAAATCGTTTTTTCTAATAACTGGTTTCGGTTTTATCGGTTTTTTCGAAATCGGTTTTTTTCGGTTATAAATGTTCGGAATCGGTTTTTTTCGGTTATAAATTTTCGGAATCGGTTTTTTACCGGTTCGGTTTTTTTCGGTTATAAATGTTCGGAATCGGTTTTTATACCGGTTCGGTTTTTTTCGGAATTTAAAACTTCGAACATTTATTTAATAAACTTGTTAATTATCAAACATTTAATTAAACAATACACCGGAAACATACTAAACAAATACAATCATAACTTTTTATTTGCACCGGAAACATACTAAAAAAATACAATCATAACTTTTATCTAAACAATACAATTATACAACTAAAAATTTATAAATACTAATACATTTCGAGCTTCGGCATGGCCATCACCCGAAAACATATTAGTGTACTCAAGTAGTCAAAAAAGAATTTTTTTTTTTTTGCTTGCCTCTTCCAAAGTTGGAAGAGGCTTATATAGTTTTTACAAAATACCGGGTATTAGTACCCGGCTTAAAACCAAAAGACATACGATTAAAGATTAAACTACGAACTATTATAAACAATAAATATACGGGGTGACGAGTTTTTAATCATATCTAACAATCTCCCCTGATGGAGGTCACCTGAAAACACTAGGACTTAAGCTCTTACTGCTTCAGTCTTTGATTCTTCATGTTACATCTAGTAACTTTGTTGTATGTGATCTTTAGATACTGCATTGAGCTTGTTCACTTTGGACTTGTTTTGATTTTGATCATGAGCTTTCTTGAGATCATCAGCCAAACTTTAATACTCTCATCATCTAGTATTTAGTGACCATCTTGTGCATTGTGAGAAGAACGTGATATCAGAGTTTGCGGAAGCTTTGACACCTTTATGAGATTTTCATAAAACTTACATAACAAGTGTAGGTCATGTCTGAGCATTCGGTTATTAACTTGACATTACTGGAACTGGGTATCTCCATCTCCATCTTTAAATGATCCTGTAATGAAACAGTTAGCAATAAAGAAAAAATTGATTTGAAAAAACAGTCTAAGTGTTAATTATGAAAATATTTTGTAACACTTCGATAGTTTTGATTGGTTGTCAAATGTTCAATAACCGTCAATTCTTCTTATGTTTGGAACAAGTATTGATTCACGTAGAATGCCACCATGTTTCTTTCCAGTTGACACAAGTGTGATTTTGTTGAATCGCACAAGTTTCCCAAAGTCATCCTACCTAGAGCTTGTTTGATGATAGGCTCTAGCAGGGATTTCTATCTTCATAGTGAATATCTTCGTATCACTCGGATGTTTTGGCATTATCACACGGATAACTGCTTAGGACTCTTAAGATAACCGTGTTTCCACGTGTGTGGAATAGACAAGATAAATGGAAATGTGTGCCTAACGAGATATAATTGATGATCTCTTGCTCTAGGGACTCGATAGGTGCGCTTTGATATTAGTGATAGAGGCTGGAGCTGACTGCCCACACTTTGCCAATACCGGACTTCCTCGGAGTGAGTGAGACTAGTAGATTGCATGTTTAGTCTCGGGACAAATGAGACAAGTTTTTTCAGAGAAACTTGAATGGCTCGGGAAGGGTTGTGCGTTGTATCACTGGGTCCTTGATGTCGTCTTTCGATGTCAGCTATAACTGTGAATTTTGACTAGCATATTGTTATTGATCCCCCCCCCCCCCCCCCACCCCCCACCTTGGCCCCGGTTTTTGCCTTAGTGTCATGGTGGGCTTCTTTTCTTTTCACCCTTTATCTGTACAATTCGTTTTATTCCTCAACCCTTCAGTGCTTACCGAGACTTTCATGACTAGCACCTTGTTGGGTATATTCCCAGTTACTAGCTCCATCTCCGTCAGGCACTATTCCCTTGTTTTATTTTTTTTTTAGTGTTGTTTTTTTTCGTTCTCACATTTACTCCTTTTTAATCATACCTCCCCTAAAGGGATTCGTACTAACTAGTGGGATTGTCCCTAGGTGATCCCTTCGGTTCTGGCAAGATATAGGAGACGGAGTACCTACTTACCATCCTTATAACTTCGATTAAAGTAAATACATGGTTCAGTCTTTTGGTTAAGTTCACCTTGCCATTAAAATTCACTTTGAAAAACTCAATCATTGTTACTTATGATATAACTATCAAAGAGTTTAGTACCCGATTATTTTTGCATTCAAGAAAAAGCTCCACCTAAACATGTGATCGGTAATTCGCAAAATGTTTAGCACATGGGGGTGGAGAATACACCTTGAGAACCTTAGATGTATGATCATATTAATGCTCCCCCTCAATCGTTGAGGGTATGTGTTAGTGTCAGATATGATAATTTTTCAAGATTTTTTCGTTAAACTCAAAAAACATGGTTTTTTAAGGTTTAATGAAATAAACTCATTGAAAGTTTCTTACACTGACACTACATCAAATTCATACACTTAAAAATGTACAAGTTGTATGTTGCATTACCGATGATATTGAGCGTATATCATTCATTCTCTTGATTAGTTAGTTAGCCAATATCTCTGAGTCGTCACTAAGGATTGCCAATTCGAGATTTGATCTTTAATTTCTCCAAATATCTCGTATGACCTGCCGCCCCATGGTAGGTTTTCGTAGGGGACGGTGGTGGTGGTGGAAGTGTTGATTGTCTGGTATCAGTTGTCTCTGGTACGCTAGAGGGACAGCAGCTGATGCAGTGATGAGCTTGAAGATTTTGGTTCCTTAGCTTCTTTTGTCTCTCCAAGACCCGGTTGCTACACTTTCAATCGGCGCACTAGGGACATTAAATGTGTAAACACTTCCCCCTCATCGATGACCCGTTTTCTATTGTAAGGAGTTGTAGTCATTGATTGAGTGTCAAATTGTCTCGAATTGATTTCTAAAACAAACACTTTTACCACCGTGGTTAACACAAATAATTTTGAAGAAATCAATTAGAAAAATTTTTGGTTATCAAACAGGAGACTTCTCTTCCAAATTAAGAAAAATGCACTGAAACGTACATTCATCCCAAATTGCATGTATATAAAGTAATCCATGCCCGAGTAAAATTAATTACCCGTTGTTAGGAACAGTTGTCTTTTAGATGACAATCTTTCCTTCAAATGAGAACCGGGTTGCAATTTTGAAGTAAATTTGCAAACCCATTTGTAATTCCAAATGAACTAAAATATTACCAAGTTATATTTTATGTTATTATGTACAAAGGATTACAGTGGGACACTTCATTTACTCATTCCTCTCCTTCTGAAGGCCGGGCGTGTGTACTAGTTCCCATACTGTAAAGTTGATCAAATCGTAAATTCAGTCTTTACATAGCTTCTAACCAGCTATCTTCATTCACGGCCAGTTTGAAGTTATTTGGTTCTCGACTTTTGCACAGTACGGTATGGTAACTCACACAAAGCATCGGAAGCTTATGTTTTCTGGTGGATACCAAGACGAGAGGATTACCATACGATATTAGCAGGAGGGTTGATCCTTGGTCCATTTTTGAGATTGATACGGGTGGTTTGATGTCATTGGTTTGGGTTCAGCTAAAACTAACATCCCCTAGATGTTGACTGTGCAGGAGAACTAGGTTCTCCTGCAACAGGGTCAACTGAGGGATGAAGGTCAGCTTGAGTAATTGAGGTGTCTTCGATACTTGGTCCAGCTGCAACACATTGAGGAAAGACTAGAGGATGCACTTGTGAGGATGATAGTGAATGACTTGTAGAAGGTGCATCTTGAGCAATCATTGTAGAAACATATGTATTTGTAGAAACAATTGGAGCGTTAACCACAGTAGCCATATGGACTGGTTCACTATCTGTAGATTGATCAAAGTATTCATCGAACATCGATTGGAATAAAATCTCCAGATCTTTATCTGTTGGTGGAATGTATGTAGTTGCAGGGACAGGCGATGGGGCGAGCCCTGAAATGAGTTGTCCAGGGGTCATCATGATAGGTTCGGGTCCTAAAATGATGCGTGCAGGAGCCATTCATTCCTTTAAATCGAGTTTTGAACAGCCTGAGTCCAGATACCAAAGGATGATCTATACCACCTGCATTTGAAAGCAATCAAATTTGAAGGGTTTGGAATTTCGGATCCCCAATTTGTGTTGGGGTCCTGTTAGTTAGCTGACACTGTAGTACATGTCACAGGAAGCCTAGTTAAAGGGCACAGATCTCCTAAGGCGAATTTATTTCCTGTGGGTCTCCATTGATAACCACAATTAAGTTTTCCTGAGGTAAATTTCTTTCCGTGGTCATCCCATTTGATAACCAACATTATGCAATTGTTTGCCCGTTGCTTTCCAATCCTGCTTGGTCTTCTTCATACTATTATCAACAGTTGCCTTTTGGTTGCCAAATCTGCTTGGTATTGTTCAAAATTGTTATCAGACAGTTTGCTTTTGGTTTCCAAATCTGATTTCCATTATTCAAGACAATTTTAACAGTGGGGTGAGCATTCACGAGATCATAAATATTAAAAACACATTTCATTGATTTGCAGAATTCAAACATTTGTTACACATTTTGCAACAGATTCAGAATTCGAATTAATTACAACATGCTTAGAGCTAATGCTAGAATCAACTTGATTCACTTTTTTCCAAACAAACTTATTTGTTCTAAGATGGTCTTCTACTTTCTTGTTATTCACACTCTTAGCTGGCAGGATCCTATTGTGCTTTGTAATGCTTTTTAGCTCTTGATCCCGCTTAGCACAGAGTGGAATGCTTACTCCTGTAGAAGGTATCGCAGGACATTAGCAGGGTTGGTTTCTGTGCAATCTATGTATCTGTGTGTTATTAGTAGATGTACTGCATGTATCAGTAAAAGTAACTTACTTTTTCCTAGTTAAAGGGATAGAAGGAGCCTTGTTATCTCTTTTGGTGAATTCTTTTGGGCAAGTGCCAATAACATATTCTATCAATTCCTGAGATAACTTGGTGTATTGACAAGCATAGTTAAGTGCATTATCCAGTGGTTTAACTACTCTAGTTTCCTCTACAATCTCACTCACTATTTCTACACTCTCCTTAAGATGGTTGATATAGTTTAAATGAGCACTCCTTTTGTTCTTAAGGCGAGGAGGGATTGGTTACTACATCTATGGCATACATACCAGCGAGCCAAGAACTTTTGTTTTGACAAAACTTCTAGCGTGCAACTTTTCAAATTGCCTGCTAATATTGAGCTGTTTGAATCCTCAATCTGTGTAACAAGGAAGATGTCTTTTCATTAGTGGAAGCACGCGTGATCTGAATAGACTCAAACAATTTCTTGTAATGCTGCTTCATCTCTTCTAGATCTACTCTAACGCATTCATTTTATTCAATAAAAGCAGTGACATTGTTAGAATTATAACGCTCACAGTTTTTGTCATTCACATTCGAGACTAGAACTTTCAAGTCTCTAATCACGTTGTCTTTTTCTTGAATCTGATTTTCTAGATTGTTAATCTTGAAAAATGAGTTAAATTCAGGAACATCCTGAGAAGTTTGTGATTTGTTATTGTCAAAACTTTCTTGTAGGTGTTGATACTTCAATTGTAAATTTAGGTATTCCCTTTCAAGTTTTGAAACATGTTTTATCTCATTTTGAACTTTAGACATCTCAGTTTCAAGATCTAGACAATGTGATTTTTCCACATCATACAACAGTTGATTCGACAAACAATTAGCAATCAGATTCTCATTTGCAATGAGAAGGTTTTTCCTTTCAATTTCAGCACATTGCTTGTCCACAGTATTCTGGTCCACTTCGTCATTCATTTGATCAAAAATTTCTTCCATTACTTTAACTTCTTTAAAGAGGGCCGTTTGAACTCCTGCAAAGTGTTCTTTAAGAGTTTTGAAAAATGGAATAACTTCAGTGAGGTAACATCTTTTTGTTTGCTCAAAACCTCTTTCCCCTTCTGTAACACCTGTTGGGGTGATTCTCTTTTTGCAAGTTTTGTCAAATTCCGTAAAAAGTTGTGTGAGTACATAAAGATTAATCTTCACTTGACTTTTAGTTGGAAGAACTCTGGGGACAAGCTTGACAGGAGTATTGGGTGGATACACTGTCAATGCTGAAAGTGGTTTTGGAACTGAGGTCTCAGCCTTTTTCCTGTCATTATTATCTATGGACCAAAATATCTGTTCTGGGGTCAGATTTCTTTGTGGAGCAAAGGTTGCAAGAAGGTTCTCCTTCGAGTAATCTGGGGGGGCAATCCTAACTTTATTTTCCACACATAGAGGGCTTTTCATTTTCTCAAGCATTCTTTTCCTAGTTATCTCAGATATCTCACGAGTATCCTCTGAGTCATGTACAACAGTGGGTGTATGATTGGTCGTGACAAGTACATGACCATTATAGAGAGCAGACTGAGCTTGCTTTGCACGAGTGAGATATAAGGGATTTTTGTAGCCTATTGCTACCTTGTTCTTTTCATCATAAAACGATTTTGGTTTACATATCATGTGAACCGTTTGTACAGATTGATCTTGTTTGTATAATCTATCTTCAACCTTTTCTTTTAGCCTTTTAATGTCTAAAAACTCTTCAAGGAATTTGTCTTCTTTTTGTTTAAAATCCTTTTTCAAAATGATCGCTTCTTCCCTCACTATCTTATGATGGTTAAGGGTAGAACGAAGTTGCAATTGTGCAGAATGAAGTTCCGATTTTAAAGAAGTTTCTTTTCGATTTCGGTCAGAGATAATTATTCTCATTTGTTCATCAATCTTTCGTTCTCTATCAGTTAATTCAAACTTAGCCCGTTGTTCATACACCCCGACCAGTTCCTTATATCTCGCAAGTTCAGAAGTCAATGTGTCATTAACTACTTTAACCTGCTTATTTGCTGACCTACTTTGTACACCCTGTTCATGCATTTCATCGAGAATTGACATCAATGCATCATTTCGTACAGAAGATACATTACTTTGTACAACATGTTCTTCGTTGTCTTCCACATACTGATCATACGGAATAATATTACTATCACTCGTATAGTCAGCATCAGAGTCAACAACGTAGTTGTGTTGTACATCGCTTTGCATCTCGTGTACTTCATGATACTCATCCATATGATCTACAAAGGTATCATGATCTTGTACCTCAAACGGAGTATTCGAGTCATATGATGGCCCGGCTTCATCGTAGATTGGATCTTCAGATGAAAGATTTACCATGAACATGGTCTGTGTGGTGGGAGCCTCATCAACATCAGAGTCGAATGCATCGCATTGATCAGCTTCAAAGACATGGTCCACATTGAGTGCCAAATCATCCACATCGTCATCAAAATTGGTGACATGTTCTCCTGCAAGAAACAACAACTGCTCTTCATCCAGTACAGCATAAGCATAACGGTTGTTTAGAAGGAACGTACCCGCAATGACGTTGTCTGGGTTTGCCCCCGCATTTCCAACCGCATACACCTTCGCTGGAGCCCTGTTATTCCCAGCTTGATTACCACGATCATTGTTGTTCAGTTTCAGAGCGTTTCTTTAAAGTGGCCTTGCGCTCACACTCAAAGCAACCATTGCCCTGGCTGTATTTAGTTGGTTGTTTACGGTAGTTGTTTGTTGTTGTTGTGTTACGGTTGTTGTTGTTATTGTTAGCAGGCCGTATCCTACAGTCCCTGGCCAGATGGCCAACCTTATTGCAGTTACTGCACCTAGGTGGACAAGGACCTGCTTCATGATGGCCATTACACTTGGAACATAGAGGCTTAGACCCTTCGTATGGCTTCCTGTCACCATTGCCTGCAGCATAGGCCTGGCCTGTGTTCTGCCTCCTATTTTGTTAGTTTTGATTGTTTGGGAAAGATTCTTCATACTTCCTTTTCCTTTTCTGCCTGACGTTCAGCTAGGCATGGGTCTTATCCTCCATGTCAATCTGTTGTAAACTCAAATCCTTCTTGCATGGTCTTTGGACTTTGATGCTTTTAACACTGCAAGTATCATATCGGGTAAGCCACCGATATACTTTTCAATCTTTATCAACCCCCCTTCTGGGAACATCCTGGAACTCATCAGGCTAGTTGCTGAAATCGTCGATTTAGTGCCACCACTTCGGTGCCGTTAAACCTTAAGGTTCCCAATTTCAGTTTCAATCTTCTTGATTTCACCCCTCGGGCAGTATTTATCAGTCATATTTTCTTCAGTGCTGCCCATGCTGGCATGAGCTACTTCTGGAGTGGTGGTCTTAACATGGGAATTCCACCAGTAAGAGCATCGTCTTGCAGAGTGCATAGTCGCGGGAGGAATTTGACTTGGTAGTTGCTGGGCAATTGCTATTTGCTCATAAACACATATTCTTTTCTTCGAACATCGAGTGAGTCCGACGATCTCAGTGCCTTTGAAGTCCAAAGGTTTACTCATTTCATGAATTCAGAGTAAGAGCATTCGCGAGGTTTGTGCTGGCTCTTGGTCCTGAAACCATTGCTATTGTTAGCCATTCCTAACTCTGCTTGCTTATGCTTCAGCCATTGCCAGCAGCAAACTCCTTGATTAATTTAAGGGCCTGAAGTTGTGCCTCAGTAACAGTTGTGGTTGTTGCATTTGGGGCTGGTGTAACTGGTGGGACTCGGGTTGATCTTGTGGCTCTTTTTGGTGCCATCTTCTTAAATCACAAGAAAATACAATACCCGTTAGATTTCAATACAATCATAACGTAACATAACATATGCGTCGTAAATAAAATAAGACACATCGCATTGTGCCAGGAAGAACTAACCTTATAAGATTATATTATATAAGGCCTTTATTGTAATTACGTATTTATTTAACACGATATATCAATTATGAATGCATCTAGTCCACTAACATGCAAAATACTTGTTATGTGTCCCATAAAAACCCTTTTTATGAATGCAATGTTTGAAAACGGTTATAGTCCAGCAAAAACATTTTGACCTGGTTCTCTATAACCTTGGCTCTTGATACCAATCTGTAACACCCCCAAAATGGGTCGCAGCGGAATAGGGATCCGGGGCGTGTTACTTCAAGATCAACAGCACAAGATATATATAAGAACGACACAAAAAGTCGTTTAAATTGATACATTGGATTTAATTAAAAGGCATATTACAAAAGCTTATAGCTTTATTGTTCCTTGTTTTAATATTACAAAAGATGACCATTAGATTTCAAATTATGAATATAAAAGTCTTTAAAGGTGCAATCCAACGTAACCCAATGCATCCTTGGACCTCGTGCCTATTGGACCTCTGAAAACCATTGCTTAAAACATCAACATAAAATGTTGGTGAATTCATAGTTATGTATTTAATTTAGCAGGACCGCAAGACATTCCCGTGATGTTGTACAACATATGCAAACAATCCAAAACCCGATTTACATTTTCACTAAGCTCATACACCGAAAGCTCGACAGTCTTGTTCGCAAATATTGCTACCTCAGCCCGAAAGATGTTCTAAACCTCGAAAATTCCCTGATTCGACATGGCATAACGTTCGTTCCCGAGTGATAGCTAGTTCTCCCGAACGGGGGAGGTCGTTTCCCAAATAGATCTACTTAAATAACATTCGCGCTCAATAATGTAATTCCAATAATCTATGCATTTGCAGTTCATGATAATGGGCTTAACTTGGGTTATCGCCTTCTTAGGCAAAAATGTAATCAAGGGTAAAATATCACTTGCGTTCAATTTGTAAAACAAAGCATGTTTCCCCCAAATCATAGTAAATTAAGTGAAACTGTAAAAAAGTGTGGGGTATGAACTCACCTCAAGTGATGTGATTGTTAATTATATCAAGTGTGGGGAAATTGCTTCACGATTATTCCCGAATGCAACCTAATTAAATATAGGTCGTATAAGTACCGAGTACTTATATTAATAACATTGAATATAATCTTATAGTTGTTACATCGTACTATCGTTCGGGCTATCATAATTAAAGAGGTCATGACATGCGTTACGAGGAGTTCGGGAACTTTTTTTTTTTTTTTAAAAAATCGTAAATCCAACAACTCGTCGATACGCCATCCGAAGAGGCCTCATTATGAAACTCCCTAGTATTATAGCACTTTGATAACCACGTAATATTCTATATAGCATAATCACCGACTAATCGTTTTAGTAAAATAATATTTACAAAGTGAAAACGTTTATAAATATACTTTTCGTAAAAATGACCTAATTTGGTCGTTTTAAGCCCGTTGCTCGCGTTTCTTACGTCCACGTCTTCGTAGTAAGACGAGTGATCAAAATATTATATTTTCAAGTTTTTGATTTTCTGCGATGAATAGTGTTTTTACTATTCACAACAGCTATATACTCGATTTTATACTTTTAATTACGAAAAACCCGTTTTAGTCGTATCTTATTCGTTATAGCTCCGTTTTTAGCGATTCTTTCGAGCACGTTCTCGTAATTGAAAGTTTTATCATATTATGGATGTTTATAAAGTATAAGTTTCTGTGGTGAATAGTACTTTTTATAAAAATTGTTTTATAAAAGTATTAACTATCTTAAACTTGTAAATGGCGTATCTTCTTCGTTATTAATCGGTTTTTCGAGTTCTTTATGACCCATCGATCCTTGTGACATGTAGTATTTTATAAAATCATAAAACATATATGTAAATTTTAATTTACAAAACAGCCCCTAAGATATTTATTTCTAAAATGTGTTTAAACTGGTTATGTATTAATTAGTTTAGTAGTTTACTTTAAAAAACTAATAACCATATTTTACATATGTGGTACTTATAATAAAGTCCAATATCATCCCTAGTCCTTGTAAATTCATTGCAACAAGTTCAACCCTTTTACTTTCATTATTTTCATATGTGAAGATTAAGAAAACTTATAAAACCCTAATTTAACCTAAACATGTTTATACTTAATCCATAGGTTAACATACTTTTATTTTTACTTTTCCA
Source organism: Tanacetum coccineum (assembly GCA_026074375.1). Taxonomy (NCBI): domain Eukaryota; kingdom Viridiplantae; phylum Streptophyta; class Magnoliopsida; order Asterales; family Asteraceae; genus Tanacetum; species Tanacetum coccineum. Next base: position 58,376 of record BQNB010001386.1, on the reverse strand, counting down.
TGATATATAGGACCATATGACATAAGAATAAGTGTATAAATTGATAAAAATCTATAAAAACTCATTTTACATATTTAAAAGTCTTAGTGGTGATTTTTCTTAGCCGTAAATAACATAATAACACATAAAATCATAAGAAATAAAAGTATAAAGGGAATTTAGGAAAACCTTAGTAATGATGTAAGCGATGAGTATAAGTTCTAAACCGTGTTAAATTCAAAACCAAGCTTTCAAGATTATAAACCTAGATTAAGGTTTCCAAAACCTCATCTTTACTTTTTTTCTTCTTAATACTTGCAATGGTGATCCAAGGCTTGAATATGACTTAATACATCTTAGGATTGATGTATAAAGAGATGTATGGATTGTAGAAAAATTTCGTATGGTTTGCTTAAGTGAGCTTAATGAGCCGTGGGTTTTGGGGTGTAAAAGAGAGGACATAACTTTTATTTAAACAATACAATTATACAACTAAAAATATATAAATACTAATACATTTCGAGCTTCGGCATGGCCATCACCCGAAAACATATTAGTGTACTCAAGTATGTCGAGCTTCGGCATTGCCATCACCCGTTATACTCAATCCATTAAATCTTCCAAAAAATCTTCTACATCTACGTGTTCAATATCTAAGTCTTCAAACTCACCTTCATCTAATTCGGTATTCGGAGGTGATATCCCTAATTCAACTTCTTCTCTTGCTATAGTTTCTTCAACGTCTTCTAATATCGGACCTTCCAACGATGTTTCATGTTGTACCCTATCTACTCCGTCCAAATAATCTTTCAAACATACACATACTTCCACGGATTCGGGGGTTAGTCTTGACCTTCTTTCCGATATAATTCTACCGCTAATAGAAAAGGCCGATTCGGAAGCTACCGTCGAAGCTTGGACCGTTAATAAGTCACGAGCCATAGCGGATAAAATTGGAAATTGGATTTCCCTTTCTTTCCACCAAGCCAAAATGTCAAAGTTTGTAAACTCTTCGGGCCTTAAAGTTATTAAAAAGTTTGTAGCCATATATTGTCCCAACTCGCTTGTTGGGGCCGATGTTCGTTGACGCTTTGTAGCGTCTTCAAATAAACTATTATAAAGGTTTATATTAATGTCACTTGCCATTCGGGACGATCCGGCCCGCATTTGATCAACAATTGGGTTTTGTATTTGACCATATTTTGTTGCATAAATTCCAAATAATTTTTTAAAGTTATCGTTAAATATAAAAATTTGGGAGTTTATATAGTTGGGGTCGGGGTTGTCAGCGTCTAACCCAAAGGATAAGTCTAAATTGTTCATTATTCTTGTTATTAAAAGTTCTACGCCTCCAACATTTAAACATGGATTAAGTGCGGCGGAACAAGTAAAAACCAAAGGTAAATTAGCAAAATATTTTACAAATTTCTTTTTTATAACTTTAACCATTCTTCTAAACATTTGACTAGGTGAGGTTTTTAATTCGTCTAATTTTTCCGTCATAGCATAAATTTGATTTAAAACTAATGAGCTAGTTGGGTAATAAACACCCGATAATATAGTTGTTGCCCCTTTAAAAACTTGTTTCAAAAATAGTTAAATCATTTAGTAGATCCCAATCTTGGTCGCTTATAGAAACGGACTTATTTCTATTAACAAGTGTTTCATTAAAAGCGTTTAAAGTCTCACGTTGTCGTAATATATTTTCAAACATCATGCAAGTAGAATTCCACCTAGTATTATTATCATAGCAAGGTCCTAGGGGTTCTTCACCACATTGTTTACGAAAACGTCTATAGTTCATTTGTCGTTCGTTACTCGAACTATATATAGTTACTAATAAACCCCTAAATTTCATCTTTAAACTATCACATATTTTTAATGCCGCTTGCACGGATAAATTTATAACATGAGCAACACAACGGGAATGAAAAAAAACACCATCTAAAACGGGTTTTATACGTAATTTTAACAATTCCATAGCTCTAGTATTATTGGATGCATTATCTAGTGAAATCGTAAAAACTTTATTATCTAAATTATATTCAATTAAAGTGTCATGTAAATTTTTTCTTAAATTAGATCCCGTATGAGGATAACCAAATAGTTTAAAAGCAATTGTCCGTTTCATTAATAACCAAGATTCGGGATTAAACCAATGAGCCGTAACGGCTAAATAAGAATTTGCCGTACCATGTGGTGCGGTCCAAGTATCCGTAGTTATAGAAACACCATATTTATAATCACGAAAACCATCAATAATATCTTTTTTAGCCGTTTCCCATAATTTAAAAGCATCACTTCTAAGAGTAGTACGACTTACATGTTGATACCGCGGTTGTAGCCTCCTTTTGATGATCTCCGTAAGCTTGACGTTGTCGAAGTGGTTGAATGGAAGCGCTTGTTGAATGACAAACTTCGTAAAATCAAGTCGAACCGCATCATTATCAAATATAAAAACTTGACCATCCGCACCAATAGTACCTTGTGACGTATCATTTTGGCTAACCGCATTACAACCGTTCTTATGAGTCCGGAGTGTAGTGTTAGACGCGGGGTTATAAAATTTCATACATTTCTTGCAACGCGCCTTTTCCACCCCATCAATCATAACACACAAATCGTAATTAGACCAAACATCTCCTTTTCTCGTAGTTGGTCTAATTTGCACAACATCATCATTTGTGTAAACTTTTCGTACATGGCTAGTAGAAATGGAGGGATTAGTGGAAGCTTGTTGTGATTGTGAGTTTTCCATTATAGCGGGATTTGAGAAATTAGAGTATATATATCACGATTAGAGAGAAAAAGAGAGATTAGTGAGTGTTTTTGATGTGTTTTCAACCCCAACCCATTACATGTATTTATAGTACTAAGCCATGCCCTAAAATCATCAAAAAACAAAAAAAAACAAAAAAAATGGGTATAAACGGCTAGTAGCCGTTGGGATTTTTTTTTTTTAAAAAAAGACCAGGTTAAAACCGGTTTTTTTTTTAAATTGAAACGGCTAGTTTGACTTCCATGTTGACCGGTTTTTTTAACCGGTTAAAACCGGTTTTAAAAAAAACTATTAACGGTTATAAAAAAAAAAATGATAAAAAAAAAAAAACGTTTTTTTAAAAACCCGGTTAAACCCGGTTTTAAAACCGGTAAAAAACCGGTATCGTAAAAAACCCGAAAACCGATCTAACCGGTTCGGTTATATTTAACCGGTTCGGTTAAAAAACCGTTTTTTTAAAAATCGGTTACGGTTTTTTAAAAAATCGGTTACGGTTTTTTATACCGGTTTTTAAAAAACCGGTTAGGATTTGCACCACTACTCCTAATCGGAGTTATTACTTATATTATCATTTGAGACCAAAGTTAACACAAATATAATAATCATTTCCTATTTTTAACAAAACCTCTTTTAAAGTTAAGTCATTTTTTATTTTTAGTCTAAAACACTTTAGTAATATTTCATTTTTATTAAATCTTTCCTCAAAGTTAAATTAATTTTCACTTTTAGTCCAAAACACTTTATTTATATTTTTAACAAAACCCCCCCTCAAAGTTAAGCCATTTTTCACTTATAGTCCAAAACACTTTACACTTTGACTTTTCTTAGTATTTCTTGTTTGACTTTGACCATAAATATTGTTATTTATATTATATAATACTTGATGAAAATTATACCAACGAAAATACATTTAAAACCTAATTCAGTCATATATTTTTCATCAAGTATTATTCTAACACAAGTAAAAAATATTTATGGTCAAAGTTGAATAAGAAAGACTCAAAAAAGTCGAAGTGGATACTTATTATGGGACGGGGGTAGTAATATTCTTGTATATGCCTAACATATTGGAGAAAAGACATTACCTCGTACCAAAATTTATCGTAGCGTCTTTGATTTTACGGAGGCCTCTGTCAAGAATTCGGTCTAGTAACAATAAAGAGGACTTAAAACAAATAGTAAATTTTTTTTTATAAAGAGAACAAAGAAGAAATAATCGTTTTCAAGTACTCCGGCTAGCACATTCAATGCAGACTTTTTTAAAATCAATTAACTTTAATCACTTTTATATATAGAATATATATACATATCCTATACAAATTTTGAGGCCCTTACAATTTGGAGGCCATGTGCGACAGCACTCCTCGCACACCCTCGTATACGGCTCTGATTAATTACATTTATTAAAAATCTTTAGAAAGATAACAAACATACTTTTTAGCTACAATCTTAACTGAAATACTATGTAAAAAACGATATCTTATGTTAGAGATGGATGGTGTTGAATATCATTTGTCGACTTACAACGGATCAAGTTGATTCTTAACATGGCATCATTTTGGATCAGAGATTTTTATGAATAAGACTCGAAAGAACTAACCTACTAGTATACGAACTGATCGAGCTTGATGAAAATCAATAAGAGTTATCGAGCAACTAAAATTTGCCAAAATAGTTCAAGACTTGTCAAAAAAAAAAAAATAGTAATTTAATAGGAAATTTTTAAATAAGGATCTTCAAGTAAGCTGTGTTTTGCACTTCGCAGTTCTAGTCAAAGGGAAAATCCTTACGGGCCATCACCCGTTTTCTACACGCCAACCATCACAAAGTCTTAGTCAATGTGTTTCGCCGTCATCAAGCCAGGGAAGACTAGGTCACAGCAAATTAATGTCGAGTAGATTTCCTTAGCAGTCAGGTTAGGTTGTATTCAAAGTGATATATTGTGATTTTTATTACTCAACGTTTAGTTATCTATTCGAACAAGCTAAGAATGATGAATTACATATACGTTTTCTCCTCATAGTCAGTTAGTAGTAACATTATGTTAGTTAGACTTCAAACGAACATAAAATATATGGCTATACATTCCATGAACCTCTATCAATCTCATTGATACGGTTCACTTTCTTTGTTATTTTCACTTTGAAAAAGAAGAGCAAAGTCAAAAACGTAGCAAACCAACCGTCAATGTTATCATTACATTACAATCTTACACATTTGATTGTACTCAAAACACAAAAGAAACGACATCGTTTCTTTGGCATGCTACAGTTGCCGGCTATTTGGGCCGGCCCATTTACCTTTTTTTTTTTTTTTAAAAAAAAGTTAGGTAATATAAAAAATTCCTCGAGCCAAAATAAGAATTTTTTTTTAAAAAAGTACTGACTTATTCAGATAAAAAAATACCCGCGACGTGAGGCCCAACGCATAAGCCCATATAAAAAAAACAAACTATTAAACATGAGACCGAACAATGAACCCAATCTAAAAAAAATTGCTCGGCACAAAATAAGAAAAAAATTACAAAAGTACTGATTTAATCAGATAAAAAAATTTTTGCTCGACACAAAATATAATTTTTTTTTTACAAAAATACTGATTTATTCAGATAAAAAAATACCCGCGACATGAAGCCCAATACATAAGCCCATATAAAAAAACAAACTATTAAACATGAGACCGAAAAAATAAACTCAATATAAAAAAAATTGTTCGGCACAAAATAGAAAAAAATTTGATTATACTCAAAACACAAAAGAAACGACGTCGTTTCTTTGGCATGCTACGGTTGCCAGCCATTTGGGCTCCCAATTTGGGCCGACCCATTTACCTTTTTAAAAAAAAAAAAATTAGGTAATATAAAAAATTCCTCGAGCCAAAATAAGATTTTTTTTTAAAAGTACTGACTTATTTAGATAAAAAAAATACCCGCGACGTGAGGCTCAACGCATAAGCCATATAAAAAAAACAAACTATTAAACATGAGACCGAACAATAAACACAATATAAAAAAATTGCTCGGCACAAAATAAGAAAAAAATTACAAAAGTACTGATTTAATCAGATAAAAAAAAAATACTCGCGCCATGAGGCCCAACACATAAGTTTTTTTTTAAAGCAGGCAATATAAAAAAAATTTTGCTCGGCACAAAATATAATTTTTTTTTACAAAAATACAGATTTATTCAGATCAAAAAATACCCGCGACATGAGGCCCAATACATAAGCCCATATAAAAAAACAAACTATTAAACATGAGACCAAAAAAATAAACTCAATATAAAAAAAATTGCTCGGCACAAAATAGAATTTTTTTTACAAAATTACTGATTTAATCAAATAAAAAATATCCGCGACATGAGGCCCAACACATAAGCCCATATAAAAAAAACTATTAAACATGAGGCCCAGCCACAACGCGCGGGCTATTTTGCTTGATATAAAAAAAAACTAAAAAAAATTAATGTCGACACCAATAAACAAAAACCCACCTCGCACCAACAAAAACATACCCGCCTCGCAGCAACGCGCGAGTACTTTTGCTTGTTTTACAATTAAAACGACAACGTTTTTTACCCGCTTTCACTATTCATTTTAAGCACTGTAGCATCGTAGCTACAATGCTACAGTACTGGGCCAAAAAAAGCTCAAAAAATTTAGCCTTAAAATTTGGGCCGGCCCAATTAGTCTTTTTTTAAAATATTTTGTTTGGCACAAAATAGGATAGGAAAAAAAATGATTACAACAGAACCGACGCATTCAGATAAAAAAAAATATCCGCGGTAACATTTACCGAATTGACGTTAAACATGTCATTTTACACCATGAGACCAAAAAATAAATTCGCAAAAAAAATAAAAAAAATAAAATATTTAACGGCGAACGCAACAACTGTAAAGACCAAAAAAAAAATACAGAAGACCCAAAAAAATTAAGCCCAAAAATTTTTGGGCCGTGGCCCAATTAGTTTTTTTTTTTAAAATTTGTTGGCATGACAAAATAGGGAGGAAAAAAATGTTACACAAAGAGTACCGACGCATTCAATAAAAAAAATATCCCGGTAATATTTCCGAAATGACTAAACAGTGTCATTTTACACCATGAGACCAAAAAAAATAAATACGCAAAAAAAAAAAAAAAAAAAAAAAAAAAAAATTTTAACGCGACGCAACAACGCGTAAGACCATAAAAAAAAACTACTAAACACGATACTAGAATTAAAACGACGGCGTTTTTAACCTACTTTCACTATTCATTTTAAGTTAGCCCAAAAATTTGGGCCGGCCCAATTAGTTTTTTTTTTTTTTTATTTTTTTATTTTAATTGTTGTCGCAACAAAATAGGGAGTGAAAAAAAGTTATAAAAGTACCGAACGACGCATTCAGATAAAAAATAACCCGCAGTAACATATCCGAATTGACTTAAACAGTGTCATTTAAACACCACGGAGAACCAAAAAAATTAAATTCTACAAAAAAAAAAAAAAAAAATTAACGCGATGCAACACCGCGTTAAGACCAAAAAAAAAATCTAATAAACATACGATACTGAAAAAGTAAACCCGCACTATTAAATAGAGACCGACACAATAAACTCGCCAAAATTAAAGGAAAAAAAAGAATTAATAACGCCACCAACGGCTCGAAAAATTAAAAAAAAAAAAAAAAAAAAAAAACCCGACCCGTCCCGCAGTAACGTGCAGGAAAAAATAAACTTACACTATTAAACATAAAAAAAAACGCGCGAAAAAACAAAATAAAAATAAATAAATTAAATACAAAAGTAAAATTAACGTCCCGCAACAACGCGCGAAAAATTAACGCCCGCAGCAACGCGCGGGTAATCTTGCTTGTTCTTTCAATAACTAAACCAACCGATTAGAAATTTTCAGTCATCTGTATAAGGTATTCAATTAAATGGTTTTTATTATTTAGTTTCAACTAGTTAGTTACCCGCGCATAAGCCGGCGGTCAATAAAAAATTTACTAACTTTCAACTTTTTACGTATTCCTACCCGCATTTAGTAATTTCCCGTTTCACAAATGTATAGTGTCGTTGGGTAGTTTCCCGTAACTTTCCCGCAACAATCCTATTAACATCATCATTTATTAGAAGGCTAGATTGATTATATCAATTTTTTAGTTTCTTATTAAAAATTTTTAATTTAGTGGGACAAATAATTATTAAAATTTATTATATATTAATTAACATCACATTAAGAATACTGTAAAAGATTTAGTTATAGCTTTGTAAAAATATCTCGCATGTAAAAAGACAACACTCTCTCCGAAAGTATATAGTTTTAACGTATCAAGCTTATATTTAATTAAGATTAAAGTTGTAATCAACATAAAATAAACCCATTAAAATGTAAAAAAAAATTATAAAAATATATCAAAATGAATGTTGAATTAAAGAGCATAAAATTTTAAAAAATATGATGAAATTAGATCAAAATAAAATTAAATAGATAAAAAGACATTTCCAATTTGAAAATAAAGGTGATTTTTTAATCAAAAGATGACACATGTCACTTTATGATGTGATTCCAAAAAATGAGATGGATTGTTAACGACCGAGGTAGTCATTTACAATCAGAAAAAGTTCAAATATTTAGTATTGTCGATAATTAAATTCTTAAAAGAATTAACTACCCAATTAGTTACTAATAAGACTAAGATCCAACTTGGCCTCCCACTTATTACCGGAGGTCTGACCAGCGTGTAAACAAGTGGGGCAAGAGGTAAGCTACGAGGGTTAATTGCATAGAATGCAACTCTTAGATTTATGAGACTGATGACATTAGTAACTCTTATAGTAATGTCAAAAGCATATTTGGTCTCATCTTTTTCGCGAATAACACATAACTGGTCACAAGGAGTATGCTTACGTGTGTAATATTAGACATGTTCAATCCAAATTTCTCTATAAGTATAAGTCCGTTTTTAAGAGTTTCATAAAGTCCATTTGCAAATATTGAATAGTCACATGGCATATTACATATAAACAATTAAAACAGACAGAAAATTAGAGTTGAAGTGAAGATAGACTCTTATATTGAAAGCAGTAAATCACATAATGCCTCGAGTTCTCAAAAGAGTCTTCCCCAAACGGAGAACCATAAGACTCTCACTAGTATTTTGCAGTACATCTAGTCAAACCATTAAAAGCTACCTGTTATGACCCGTAACCTAAACTGCTCAACCCGCCAATCTTGTCAACGACAGTTTGTTACTAGTATTTTGCAGTACATCTAGTCAAACCATTAAAAGATTCTAAATCTTACTATGTTGCAGATCTTTAAGGACATTAGATCTTTGCTGTGTATTATGTGAACTCGGATTTGTGATTCGTGAGACCTGAGTGAATCAACACGTCTTAGGATTTCCGCAACAAAAAAAAGTTTATCACAACCCAAATCTACGTTATGCAACTTTATTTCCTTTTTATTTGTTTGACGATTTTTTTGTCTCATTACACATATGTTTCCAATTGTACAAATTTTGTAATTCCGATTGCGTACAATTTATGTGTTTCTTTGTAACAGCTAATAACGTATGATCTAAGTCATTATCTATTTATGTGGCCTCACTTTGAAATCTTTTAGCTAGTATAATGTTTGTCTAAATTGCCTTTTGATGAAATCATGTCCTCACTCACATAAATGAAAACAACTACGGGCTACACCCATTTGGTGTGTTTGACCAAAAATCAAATACGCTTGTATTTGACAAACCACCAAACACCACAAAAGATGAATTCTAATTTCAAAACCCTTTAAAACCACCTAATATAGGCATTACCAAATAAAGAGTTATAAAAGTCATCAAAACTTACCCGAATAGAATCAATCAGTATTTCCTTGTCTTCTTGTCTGTCGCCGCAGTATCCTCGGTCTTTTTACCCTTGTTTTTCAATGATTTCTTTACTTTTTTGAGGGTTTTGCGAACAACCTTCTTGCTGATCTTAATACCCTTGACTGGACTTTGTTGCTTTGGACTTTTCTGATTTGTCGTCTTCTTTTCCTGATCTGTCTTTTCCTGGTCTTCTTTCTTTTCCTGGTCCTTCAACTTAAACTCGTTCAATTGGGTGATGACTGAATCGACACTAACATTCTTGTCCTTCTTCTCGAGAGCGGTAGCTGCGTTCCTTATGGTTTTCATTCGAGTTTCCTTCTACACACACAAAGACAGAACAACATATTACGTAAAAAAACAAACAGCATAGACAGGTACTGAATAATTCAACGACGATCGGGTCATATTTAAATAAAGGATAAAGATCCTCTCATGTTCAATTTTCTTAAGTCTCTACAGTATGATAACCAATTCCTGCTCCTAATGTAGAGAGTTCTATAGAGACGAGTCTAAAAATATTTGTCCGTACCATGAAGGTTCTCATTCTTAACATTCTCTTTCTTGAGGGCTTCTACTTGTGCCTCGTAAATTTGTGATGGTAGGTTTGAATTAATGGTCATTACCAAGGCTCCCACCCTGAGAGGCTTAGCTCATTCCTTTCTGCTTAGAGCATCTGCTGCAATGTTTGCTTTTACAAGGTGATATCGAATCTTACAATCGTAGTCACTGAGCGATTTTTAACAATCTACGTGGTCTCACGTTCAATTCCTTTTAATCTAGAACGTACTGTAAGCTATTATGGTTTGTAAATGTGAGGTAGTATTTCCAAATCTTGAAATTAAACACTATTTCTCCTAATTCTAGGTCATGTGTCAGGTAGTTCTTCTCATGAACTTTTAGTTGTCAAGGGTCGTAAGATATCACCTTCTCCTTCTGCATCATTATAGTAACTAATCCATTTATGCCAGGCGTTATAACAAACCACAAAGTTTTCTGCTCTATTGAGAAATGCTAAAATCGATGCACTACTAAGTTTCTACATTAATAGTTGAAAGTCTTCCTCTTCTTTATCTTTGATTCGTATCTTACATCTTTCTGAGTTAGTTTGGTTTAAAGGCTTCTGTAACCTAAAGAAACCTTTGATAGATCGTTGGTAGTAACCGGCAAGGCCTAATAATTGGTGTATCTTTGTTGGAGTCGTAAGCGTTACCTAATCTTTGATTGACTCAATCTTGGCAGAATCTCCGTAAATGCCTTGACTATCAACAACGTGGCTGAGAAATTGCACTTTCGGGAGCCAGAATTCACGCTTAGAGAATTTGGCGTACAATTCCTTATTCTTAAGAAATTTCGAGATAAGCCTATGGTGTTCCCCGTACTTCTCATTTCTCCTCGAGAAGGTAAAGATATCATCGATGAATACTATCACAAACTTATCCTAGTACGGTTTGCACACCCGATTCATGAGATCCATAAATACTCTGGTGCGTTGGTCAAACCAAATGGCATGACCTGAAACTCAAATTGTCCATAACGGGTCCTAAATGTGATTTTAAAATATCCTATTCTCGAACTCTAGTTGGTGGTAACTAGTCCTTAGGTCGACTTTTGAATAAACGCTAGATCCTCGCAGTTGATCGAAAGAGGTCATCAGTCCTAGGTAACGGGTAACAGTTCTTCACGGTTAGCTTGTTCAATTCTTGGTAGTTGATGTATATCCTGAAGGATCCATCCTTCTTTTTGACGAACAATATTGGAGCTTCATAGGGTGAAGAACTGGGTCTTATAAATCCCTCTGAGCATACGACATACTATGCCGGAGACGGTCAACTCTCTGCCTCTAAATACCTAACATGCCTCTGAGTCTCATGTTATCCCCTTCCAACGTACCAATCCTACCACACAACTCAGCTCTTTGCTCACTAGCAACTATCGATGCATACCCATCACTCCTATTGCTTTGAACCATTAAGGTTTCATCACCTAAGGGAATACGAACAATCTTTTATCACAAATGATCATTGCGTGACACCTTGTTAACCAATTCATACCAATGATAATGTTGAAACTACTGAGTTCTATGGGCATTAAGTCTATATTGGATGGATGATTCAGAAAATTCGGTGTTCAATCTCAAATGATAGTATCAACTCCCATGACCTTTTCATCGGCTAACTCAACAGAGTACTTAGTGCCTACAGTAGATGGGACGATGCTACTTAAAGGGATAATCTTAGCGGAGGTGAGGCTTCTATCAACTGGGTTCCATGTACTTGCAATAATTTCATCCTTTACTTTAACTTTAGGTTAATTAGAAGTTTTGTCGGTACGAGAATCTCCTAATCTTCATGATTCTAACTGACAAAAAATATAAGTCGATCGAAGGAAATCTCATAGTTCTCTTGGTTATAATCCAATTAGAAAAAAAATAAGCTCGTTACGTTCTAACATCTTACAATCCATGCTTATCGTGACTACAAGGAGCGTGATTCGGTCTCTCGACAAAGGGTATGGTGTCACTATATGATAAGGTTGGGAAATATCTACTTATTTTCGGCACTTACAAACACGAGTACACATGACTAACACGACTTATGAATAAGCTTGCAAAATATCAGTAAAACAAGAATACAATAAAATCTCATTAAAATTATAGAGAAAGAGAGGAAAATAGAAATGGAAGGTAAGGATGAATTTTTAATGTTTTTAAGATGACTACTCCCAGCATAGCATGGTCCTTCCTGAATTATACATAGGTAATCAAGCTATGTATAATTAAGGACTAACGATGAAATGTTCATTTCGTCAAAACTAGTGTTATGTTTCTTGAAGTTACATGGTATACATAATATGAAAACAAGGTAGTTTATATAACGACACAAGGTATTTTGTAAGATAGCGAAAAATATTTTATGAGGTGATAGCAACATAGTTTAGGAGGAAATTACATGACGGTTTACAATGTAACAGTAAAGGGTTTATAATATGGTAACAATTAGTTTACGAGCTGACAACCCAATAGTTTATAAAGTGACAACGTGATAGTTTATAAAAGACACGAAGTAGTTCATAAGATGAGAACGAAATAGTTTATAAATTGACAGCGAAATAGTTTATAAACGACCACAAAATAGTTCACGAGGTGACAATGAAATGATTTGTAAGGTGACTGCAAAGTAGTTTATAATAGGGTAGCAAAAGTGTTTATAAATAACCGTAAAATAGGTTATAAGATGAAAACGAATTAGTACATTAAATGATAGCTAGATAAATTATGAGGTAATAGTAGGATAATTATAAAATGTTGACAAAACGGTTTGTAGGATGATATCGAAATAGTTTATAAGGTGTTAGCGAAACAGTTTATAAAATTTATGGCAAAAGGGTTTATAAACGACAACGAAATAGGTTAAAAGATGAAAAACTATTTAGTTTGTTAAAATGATTGCAAAAATAGTTTGTGAGATGATAGTAGAACAACTTATAAGATAATGACAAAATGGTTTATAGGATGACAATGAAATACTTTATATGATGATATCAGAATATTTTGTTAATTAATAGTGAAATGGTTTATATGACGACAATAAAGTGATTAATAAGCTGTTTAGCAAAACGGTTCGTAGACTGACAAAAAATAGTTTGTAAATGACAATAACTCTGTTTATAAGACGATGCTAGTGTCGTTTATACGATAACATCCAAATAGTTTATACTAGTAAAATGGTTTATAAGATAATAGTGAAATAGGTTGTAATATGAGAATAGATTTGAGGAGTACCTTACATAAATTATTAGAGAATTGAAGTGTAACTGACGAAATCGTCATGACACAAAATGAACATAGGGTTTAGAATCATCCACTTAATACACGAAATTCAGTTAAGGGTTACGGTTCAAGTCTATTTAGGTTTCACTAGGAAAGGCAGAAAAAATCTCTCCTTATGCATTAGCATTAACTTTGACGGCGCTAGAGTTCCCACGAGTTTTTACCTTCCAATTTTGGTTCACACGGTTCAGCTTTGGACAATCACTATATTGTAATGTCCTGGCTTTCCACACTCCTAATAGGTACCTCAGGTTTTTAATCTTCCACTGCGGTCTCTAAGTCATTATTGAAACGGGTCTCCTACAATCTCTAGTCATATGGCCAACTCTCTCGTTTTTGTTACGCTTCATAGTGCATGGCCCAATGTGGTGCAACATATGTTTATTGTAGAAGGGTAACTTTCCCACATAACAAATTCTGTTATTTTGATCTAGCAATGTAAGCCCTCACGCCCTTTTGTCGTTCATTTTGTTGTTGGCATTCCTTACCACCTCGGTTTCCTAACGTACGACCTGATCCATTTAGTCATGAACCATGTGGATTCTTGCCTCATAGACAGCAATAGCTTTTATAGCATTAGCTATTAGTTGGGTTATAATACACTCGATCCTCGTGGAACTCATTCCTTGTCTTGTTGTCGGTATTTTCCTCAAAATCGAATGGGGTAAAGAAAATAAGATAAGTCGAATTTCAAAAGTCGTGTTTCCAAAATGGAACGTTACAAGGTGACGAGGTGACGTGTTAAATTCGTGTTCGAATTAATCGACATGTTTCTAGACATTACGAAGAGTAAGAAGGATTGGGACGTTACGAGATGACGTAGGTGTTTCGACAGTATGGGCGAGTGTTCAAACTCGGATTCGGGTTCGGATAGTAAGATAATGTAGGGTCGGCAGACTGCGACAATTTTCAAAATCATGAGAGATGAATTATGTAAAGACATGAACATATTTTAAGGACCACCTGTCACTCACGATGTCTTAGAAAAGAATTTAGTATTTATATAGAGAACTTCTATATAAACGAGTGGGCGAACACAAGGCACAAGAGAACGACCACTAATGGACGTTTTGGAAATCATAACTCGTTGCATTGTTTAAAAATAAATAAGTTTTATATGATTTAAAAGAAATTAGACATTTGCGGAAGCATAAGTAAAATGTAGCGGAAGCATAATTTGGTTTTCAAAAGACAACGAGTATGATATTTTGATAAGTCTTGAAAGAGTATCATATTGCACGTAGACTCCACATAGCACATCAAGAAGTCCAAAGCTAAGCACCTGAGAAAAACATGCTAAAACGGTCAACATAAAGTTGAGTGAATTCATAGGTTTAAGTAAAACATTTATGAGGACCAAAAACGTTTAGTGAATACAGCTTCACTCACTGTATTACGAAAAACATTTAATAATCAGAAACGTTCAATCAAAGTAGTGTGGACCACAAGTTTACAGTACGCACGTGACAGTTGTAGGAGATATAACTTCACGTACAAAGCTCATGCGACTATTATAACGAATACAATATCGCATGAAAAGGGTATACTGTTGCGCTAAGCTCATGACACCGAAGCTAATTAAGTCAACAGGGCATGTTACATCCTGTTGCAAAGTATTCCCTGCCTCTAGAGCCGGTGTCCCCCACCCCCCCCAAACCAAAGACCACCAGAAAGTATAATCGACATGACATATATCCGTTTGCTCATCGACGACAGAGACAAGTAAGTGCATGCTTACCCGGATAGGGATAATTAGTCCCAATAGATCTATTTATTCACTCGCGCTCCCTCAACCGGTCCTCCGGTCGAGAAATTAACAGTTCATGATAATTCGGGCAGTAGTTCGAGGTTTGTTAAGCAAACTTAGGCAACACGTAAATAGGAGATGGTAACTGAAAACACTTGTGTCCAATGAAGAAATAACCATTTTATTCATAAACAACTTTAAGTACATAATTCCATAAGTAGAAAGAGTGTGATATCAATCAAGTAATCAAGTTTGTAATTAGTGTGTAAACGAGTTTGAAATTCGGTAACGTAAACGAGTTTGTAAACGAGCATGTTCCTCACCCCAAATGATAATAAAACATTTATTCAAAACAAGTAGAATGTGGGGCTATGAACTCACAAAGTATTGAAAGATAATTGTACTGTAGTAAAATATACAAGTTTGTAAACGAGCATGTATTCCCCTCGTGGGTTTATAAAACATTGAAAAGATTGAAATGCGAGACTATGAACTCACCTTGATGTTGCAGAGCAACTAGCAGAAATGCAAATAATAAGCACAGCATAAACGGAGAACGGAACGGCTTGACCAAGAAGTTGCAGCTTAACCTAACGGCTAAAACCCATTAGCTTGGGTTGATGAATTAGGGTTTACCGATGGATGAGTACATCAACGCGACTCGTTGATAAGGGTTTTGGGTTTCAGGTTGGATGAGTTTGGTGGTTGGTTAAATAAAATAAATCGAAAAACACATATGGTGAAGTATATAATAAAGACAAACAACCAAAAAGTATAACCCACAATATATAATACCTTACAAGTATTATATAAGAAATGTTACTAAAATAAATGTAATAATATAATTCGACACTTTTTCAAAAGTCACCAATTAAATTAATAAAAAGTTCGTGCGTAAAAGTGAATATACATTTTAAAGTTACGAATAATATAAACGATGTTTTTAGAGTTTTTACAAAAGTTATGACTTTATTTTCCAACCGGGAATTTATAAAATAATATATTTTATAAGATAATATTTCGTTTCCTTAATGGGTTGTAACCAAAATAGTTGTCTCTTTTGTAAAGTATAGCTTTCGTTCATTTATCGGTTTATTGTATCATTACAATTAAATAATCTTATAACTTAATCCTCTTTGTCGGGTTTCCAAGATAATAGAAGTTTTAAACGAAAATACTAAGTATATAAATTTTTATGAAATTCGGCATGACCTATACGTTTATACAACGTTTCCATATTTATCAAATTTCAACGTTTTTCCCATTTAACCAATCCGTGTTGCAATTATCGCATGTTTCAAAATATATTTAGTTAGACGAGATCAATCAATTAAATAAATTAAAATAAATTAAAATAAAAAGAACAAAACCAAACACACTCTTATATGTCGTTAAGCTCATATCCAAACGCCCTCTTTGGGCTACAAAATGGGCAACCAAACGCCCCTTTGGGGCTGCCATAAAACACCGAACCAAACGCACCCTAATGGTTGAACCAAACAGCCCTATATGGGCTGTTAAACCCAGTTCCAAACAGCCCCCTTAGGCTGTTAACACCAAAACCAAACACTCCTTTGGGCTTATAAAATTCAGTAACCAAACACCCCTTATGGGCTGTTTCGCAGCCAAACAAACACCCCTTTTGTGGTGTTATAACAAATCCAAACGTACCCTTGCAAAATTTACACAGCCAAACGCACCCCGTTTGGCTGTCCCGAAACAACAAACCAAACGCAGCCTTGTGGCTAGCTTATAAAACCAAACGCACTCTATTTAGTTAAACCAAACGCACCCTAACTGATTTAAACCCAAAACAAACGCCCCTAAATGGCAGTTTTATCCCATGTCCAAACGCCCCTTAATGGCTGTAAAACGCAGCCACATACACCCTTACTCGGCTGCTTTTACGCCAAAACAAACACCCTTATTTGGGTTATACAATCGCACGAAACAACCACTCCCGAAATTAAATCAAGCAACAAGAAAAGAAAAAGAAAAAAATAATTTATAAATAAAACTACACATATTTATTATAAGTTTTTACAAAATTTTAAAACCATCCAAACTATATATAAAAAAAAATGAAGATGATGGTGGCTACGGTGGTGGTTGCGTCGGCAGTGGGTGGGTGTGGAATTGCTTTTCCGGTTGGCAAGCCTGGTGGTGGTAGTGATGCGGGTGACGTGGTGAGGATGTTGGAGATGATTGTGGTGGTTGTGGTGGAGATGTCATGGAGTTGAGGATGACGAGGATGGCGGTATGGGTGTGCGTCGGTGGTTGGCCGGAAATCTCACCGGAGATGGGGGAGCGCGCCCGGAAAATTTAAAGTAGATAGGAAGGAGGCTAGGTTATTATTGTATAAGTTTGTGTTGTAGAATGAGAAATGTAGAATAGAAAGTGAAATAATTTATATATATATAATAAAAGTTTTAAAATTTTTTATGAATAGTTGTTAAAGTATGAAAGGGTTACTGTTGTAAATATTTCACAGAGGACCTAACGTTTAACTTTTTTAATTATTGATTCGGGACTCGATTGAGGTACTTAACGAGGAAATAAAATGCGAAACGTGCGCCATTGTTTTCAAATAATTTTTCTGATAAAAATGAGTATTTAACTGACTATTAATTTATAAAGGTTATTATAAGACAATATTTAAAAATCCATTATTATTTAATTTGGTACCATTTGGTCTCACGGGTGAACCATTTGACCGTCAAAATTTAAAACTTTAATTGAACATTCGTGTTATAAAATAACTGCTTTTGAATAAAAATTAAAATAATTTATTAAATATATCTTATTAAATAAAAAGGGTGATATTAAATATAAAATTAATTATTCTTGGAGGTCGGTACAGTATGCGGTCAAAATTTTGCGAGGCCATTTCAGTCATTTTCTGCTTGGATTCAAGTCTGGGCAAAACTATAAGTTGAAAACCGATTTCGGAAAAACCGAAAAAACCGAAACCGGTTATTAGAAAAACTGGTTTTTTTAAAACAGGTTTTCTAAAAACCAGAAACCGGTTTTAACTGATTTTTTGCACCACTAAGCCATACTATATATTAGGTGGTTTGAATACAAAAATTATTTGAAAAAAAAAACAAACAGCATAGACAGGTACTGAATAATTCAACGACGATCGGGTCATATTTAAATAAAGGATAAAGATCCTCTCATGTTCAATTTTCTTAAGTCTCTACAGTGTGATAACCAATTCCTGCTCCTAATGTAGAGAGTTCTATAGAGACGAGTCTGAAAATATTTGTCCGTACCATGAAGGTTCTCATTCTTAACATTCTCTTTCTTGAGGGCTTCTACTTGTGCCTCGTAAATTTGTGATGGTAGGTTTGAATTAATGGTCATTACCAAGGCTCCCACCCTAAGAGGCTTAGCTCGTTCCTTTCTGCTTAGAGCATCTGCTGCAATGTTTGCTTTTACAAGGTGATATCGAATCTTACAATCGTAGTCACTGAGCGATTTTTAACAATCTACGTGGTCTCACGTTCAATTCCCTTTAATCTAGAACGTACTGTAAGCTCTTATGGTTTGTAAATGTGAGGTAGTGTTTCCAAATCTTGAAATTAAACACTATTTCTCCTAATTCTAGGTCGTGTGTCAGGTAGTTCTTCTCATGAACTTTCAGTTGTCAAGGGTCGTAAGATATCACCTTCTCCTTCTGCATCATTATAGTAACTAATCCATTTATGCGAGGCGTTATAACAAACCACAAAGTTTTCTGCTCCGTTGAGAAATGCTAAAATCGATGCACTACTAAGTTTCTACATTAACAGTTGAAAGGCTTCCTCTTCTTTATCTTCGATTCGTATTTCACATCTTTCTGAGTTAGTTTGGTTTAAAGGCTTCTCTATCCTAGAGAAACCTTTGATAGATCGTTGGTAGTAACCGGCAAGGCCTAATAATTGGTGTATCTTTGTTGGAGTCGTAAGCGTTACCTAATCTTTGATTGACTCAATCTTGGCAGAATCTCCGTAAATGTCTTGACTATCAACAACGTGGCTGAGAAATTGCACTTTCGGGAGCCAGAATTCACGCTTAGAGAATTTGGCGTACAATTCCTTATTCTTAAGAAATTTCGAGATAAGCCTATGGTGTTCCCCGTACTCCTCATTTCTCCTCGAGTAGGTAAAGATATCATCGATGAATACTATCACAAACTTATCCAAGTACGGTTTGCACACCCGATTCATGAGATCCATAAATACTCTGGTGCGTTGGTCAAACCAAATGGCATGACCTGAAACTCAAATTGTCCATAACGGGTCCTAAATGCGATTTTAAAATATCCTTTTCTCGAACTCTAGTTGGTGGTAACTAGTCCTTAGGTCGACTTTCGAGTAAACGCTAGATCCTCGCAGTTGATCGAAAGAGGTCATCAGTCCTAGGTAACGGGTAACGGTTCTTCACGGTTAGCTTGTTCAATTCTCGGTAGTCGATGTATATCCTGAAGGATCCATCCTTCTTTTTGACGAACAATATTGGAGCTCCATAGGGTGAAGAACTGGGTCTTATAAATCCCTCTGAGCATACGACATACTACGCCGGAGACGGTCAACTCTCTGCCTCTAAATACCTAACATGCCTCTGAGTCTCATGTTATCCCCCTCCAACGTACCAATCCTACCACACAACTCAGCTCTTTGCTCACTAGCAACTATCGATGCATACCCATCACTCCTATTGCTTTGAACCATTAAGGTTTCATCACCTAAGGGAATACGAACAATCTTTTATCATAAATGATCATTGCGTGGCACCTTGTTTACCAATTCATACCAATGATAACGTTGAAACTACCGAGTTCTATGGGCATTAAGTCTATATTGGATGGATGATTCAGAAAATTCGGTGTTCAATCTCAAATGATAGTATCAACTCCCATGACCTTTTCATCGGCTAACTCAACAGAGTACTTAGTGCCTACAGTAGATGGGACGATGCCACTTAAAGGGCTAATCTTAGCGGAGGTGAGGCTTCTATCAACTGGGTTCCATGTACTTGCAATAATTTCATCCTTTACTTTAACTTTAGGTTAATTAGAAGTTTTGTCGGTACGAGAATCTCCTAATCTTCATGATTCTAACTGACAAAAAATATAAGTCGATCGAAGGAAATCTCATAGTTCTCTTGGTTATAATCCAATTAGAAAACAAAATAAGCTCGTTACATTCTAACATCTTACAATCCATACTTATCGTGACTACAGGGAGCGTGATTCGGTCTCTCGGCAAAGGGTATGGTGTCTCTATATGATAAGGTTGGGAAATATCTACTTAGTTTCGGCGCTTACAAACACGAGTACACATGACTAACACGACTTATGAATAAGCTCGCAAAATATCAGTAAAACATGAATACAATAAAATCTCATTGAAAGTATAGAGAAAGAGAGGAAAATAGAAATGGAAGGTAAGGATGAATTTTTAAAGTTTTTAAGATGACTACTCACAGCATAGCATGGTCCTTCCTGAATTATACATAGGTGATCAAGCTATGTATAATTAAGGACTAACGATGAAATGTTCATTTCGTCAAAACTAGTGTTATGTTTCTCGAAGTTACATGGTATACATAATATGAAAACAAGGTAGTTTATATAACGACACAAGGTATTTTGTAAGATAGCGAAAAATATTTTATGAGGTGATAGCAACATAGTTTACGAGGAAATTACATGACGGTTTACAATGTAACAGTAAGGGGTTTATAATACGGTAACAATTAGTTTACGAGCTGACAACCCAATAGTTTATAAAGTGACAACGTGATAGTTTATAAAAGACACGAAGTAGTTCATAAGATGACGACGAAATAGTTTATAAATTGACAGCAAAATAGTTTATAAATGACCACAAAATAGTTCACGAGGTGACAATGAAATGATTTGTAAGGTGACTGCAAAGTAGTTTATAATAGGGTAGCAAAAGTGTTTATAAATAACCGTAAAATAGGTTATAAGATGAAAACGAATTAGTACATTAAATGATAGCTAGATAAGTTATGAGGTAATAGTAGGATAATTATAAAATGTTGACAAAACGGTTTGTAGGATGATATCAAAATAGTTTATAAGGTGTTAGCGAAACAGTTTATAAAATTTATGGCAAAAGGGTTTATAAACGACAATGAAATAGGTTAAAAGATGAAAAACTATTTAGTTTGTAAAAATGATTGCAAAAATAGTTTGTGAGATGATAGTAGAACAATTTATAAGATAATGACAAAATGGTTTATAGGATGACAATGAAATACTTTATAGGATGATATCAGAATAGTTTGTTAATCAATAGTGAAATGGTTTATATGACGATAGTAAAGTGATTAATAAGCTGTTTAGCAAAACGGTTCGTAGACTGACGAAAAATAGTTTGTAAATGACAGTAACTCTGTTTATAAGACGACGCTAGTGTGGTTTATATGATAACATCCAAATAGTTTATACTAGTAAAATGGTTTATAAGATAATAGTGAAATAGGTTGTAATATGATAATAGATTTGAGGAGTACCTTACATAAATTATTAGAGAATTGAAGTGTAACTGACGAAATCGTCATGACACAAAATGAACAGATGGTTTAGAATCATCCACTCAATACACGAAATTCACGGGGGAGTACTAGTGCAAAACTGTTAAGGGTTACGGTTCAAGTCTATTTAGGTTTCACTAGGAAAGGCAGGAAAAATCTCTCCTTATGCATTAGCATTAACTTTGACGGCACTAGAGTTCCCACGAGTTTTTACCTTCCAATTTTGGTTCACACGGTTCAGCTTTGGACAATCACTATATTGTAATGTCCTGGATTTCCACACTCCTAATAGGTACCTCAGGTTTTTAATCTTCCACTGCGGTCTCTAAGTCATTATTGAAACGGGTCTCCTACAATCTCTAGTCATATGGCCAACTCTCTCGTAACTCTCTCTTTTGATAACGGCTTCATAGTAGCATGGCCTAAAATGTGGTGCATACATATTCTTTATTGTAAGAAGGGTAACTTTCGCCACATAGACAAATTCTACTTATTTTATCTAGCAAATGTAAGTCCCACACGCCCTTTTGTCAGTCTTTTTGTTTGTTCGGCATCCATACCACCTCGGTTACCTACGTACGACCTAATCCATATAGTCATGAACCATGTGTATTCTAACCTCATAGAAAGCAATAGCTTTATATAGCATTAGCATTAGTTGGGTCTTATAATACACCTATCCTCGTAGAACTCATTCTTTGTGCTTGTTGATCTGTATTTAACTCAAAATCGAACGGGGTAAAGAAATAAATAAGTTCGAATTTCAAAAGTGTGTTTCCAAAATGGAACGATACAAAAAGGTGACGAGGTGGCATGTAAATATGTGTTCGAATTAATCCGAACGAGTGTTCTAGACATTACGAAAGATAAAGGATTGAGACGTTACTAGATGACGTAGGTGTTTCGACAGTATAGGCGAGTGTTCAATAACACGGATTCGGGTATCTGATAGTAAGATAATTGTAGGGTCGAACAGAGCTGCGACAATTTTCAGAAATCATGAGAGAATGAATATGTAAAGACAAGGAACGTAATTTTAAGGACCACCTATCACTCACGATGTCTTAGAAAAGAATTTAGTATTTATATAGAGAACTTCTATATAAACGAGTGGAGAAATATACATAAGGAAAGACGATAAACCACAAAAGAAAAGATCAAACGCAAGACACAATAAGTAAAGCATCATAGCAAAATAGAGATCCAAATGCAAAAATGTAAAATGCAAAGCGACAAATAACGCAGGGAACGATAACGTAGGGCAAAGATATCGCGCGCCCATATCATAAGCAGCTTAAGGCAAAATGACATACTCACAGTATGACCCGTAGCAAAAGCACGTATAAGGCACACATAAAAGCACGTAAGGATCACATACTGGTATATAGGACCAGTATGACCTAGTATAATAGAACCCTCGGTTCTCTATAAACCTGGCGCTCTGATACCAATCTGTCACACCCCCAAACGGGTGCCCGAACGAAAACGTAACCAAAGGCATTAACTACATATGCGATACAATCGCACAAGATCAAGTGAACGAACACTAAAAGGGCTATGAGTAAAACATAAACTCATTGTTATAGAATAAAACAAAATAAGTCTTAATCATTTTTGACATAAATGAAATATTTTTAACGGAAGCTTAAAAACGAAAGTCGCGAATCCTAACATGTTTTAAGACAACGAGTAATTTAAGTTCTTAAAGATAACAATCATGAAAAGACACCCCAGCAATGCATTGCAACATCAATAGGGTTTCTTCAGAACAATCCAACTAACACCTGAGGAAAAACAATCTTCTAAAACGGTTCAACATAAAGATTAGGGTCTAATTCATAAGGTTTAATATGATGCAGGATTGACCACAAGGTTTTTAAAAGTGAAGTGACTATTTATAAACAGATACAATATCACATCTTAAAAAATATGTAACTATGATTGCGCTAAGCTCATGACACTGATGCTAAAGTTTAGTGATGCATGCTCATAATGCTAGACATAAATATACCCTGTCATACAGTGAGTCCAACAAGAAGACACCCACCCTTCTCGAACATCTTATATATCCGTTCGTTCTTAGCGAAGTAGAACCCGTCCGGATAGGGATAATTAGTCCCAATAGATCTATTTATAATACTCGCGCATAACTTAAACCAAATCCAGCATTGGCTATAGGAAACAACGGATTAAAGGATGATCTACGGGTTGCATGATATTGGTCATAATCGCTACTTAGTCAACTACGTAAACAGGAAAAGTAATTGAAGAACACATAGTGTCTCAAGTTTAAAAAACAAGCAATGTTTCTCACCCCAAAATTTGTAAACCATTTTATCCAAACCAGTAACAAAGGTAAGGTGAGTGTCTAATATAAACTCACCTCAGAGCGATAGAACAAGATGGTAAACACGTAAGAGGATAGAATGTCGGGATTTGAGATTTGATGATTACAAAACCACATATTAGAAAAGATAAAACAACAATGACTTAACATGTGTAAATATTAAGATTAGGCCTCTATCCAAAGCTAGTTTTCCTTGTAAACCTGAGCCTCTCTAGCATCTAAAGAAAGGTAGGAGTGAATAGTTTGATCAAATTACCCAAAAAGCTAGGAACTCCTATGAAGTCGTCTTAGCAAAACACACCGTGTGTGTATGTAATTAGTTAGCAATAATGAATGGAACAACAGGTCTATATGCAATAGGTTATGTATAATAGAATAAAAACCTATTGTTTGAATAACACTTATTCTGTCATCTTTATTATTCCGCTGCGTATATAATATTATACGTAAAACTAATTCATATGGGCTAAACGATCTTCTCACAATTGGTAATCAGAGATCAGGTACTCTGAAATCTAGAATCTCAAGGTTTTCTATTTGTGGTTAGTGGAAGAAAAGAAAGTTATGGTACAAACTTTCCTGTTTATGTGAGGCTATAAAGATCAGATTCGGTGATTATAAGGGTTTATATATCCACACACACCCTACTGTCCAGAAAAAAAGTCAAGATAGATGATGTGTTAGAGTTCATATAGCAATATCGTTGCTCATATAGACTTGCTGATTGGTGATTCCATTGTTTTGTATATCAACAACCTTCTTCGTATGATAAACCTAAATCAATTATTAGGTTTTCACGAAAAAGCTTCATAAAACAAATCCTGCTTTTAGGGGTATTCTTTAATAATACGTTGGTGTCTGTACTAGTCTTTTTGCAGCTGCTTGTTTTTTTAACTCAATAAAGTAACATGGACGTTATATAAATGTAAGGTATTTTTTTACAAAACCCTAATAAGGATGTGTATAGATTCTCAATGGAACGCACGTCTTGATGAAAGAAAGCAGGTTATGGGAGAAGTTATGTGAGCCGCTAATGAAAAGGGAAAAACAACAATAACAATTGCGAACTTGGTAGGTTAGCTATACATGAACGAAATCATTATTCCTGGTTTATTGGAAATCAACGTCAACAGCAGGAACTATATTATTTAATTGCAGCAGGCGACAAAGCAGGTCTTGACACGATTCAAGGTATATGTTATTGGTCTGATAATAATTATTTGATCGTAAGATAAGTCGAATTTCAAAAGTCGTGTTTCCAAAATGGAACGTTACAAGGTGACGAGGTGACGTGTTAAATTCGTGTTCTAATTAATCGACATGTTTCTAGACATTACGAAGAGTAAGAAGGATTAGGACGTTATGAGATGACGTAGGTGTTTTGACAGTATGGGCGAGTGTTCAAACTCGGATTCGGGTTCGGATAGTAAGATAATGTAGGGTCGGCAGACTGCGACAATTTTCAAAATCATGAGAGATGAATTATGTAAAGACATGAACATATTTTAAGGACCACCTGTCACTCACGATGTCTTAGAAAAGAATTTAGTATTTATATAGAGAACTTCTATATAAACGAGTGGAGAAATATACGTAAGGAAGACGTAACCACAGAGAAAAGATAAACGCAAGACAAATGTAAGCTCATAGCAAAATAGAGATCAAAGGCAAAAATAAATGCAAAGCGACATAAATGCAGGGAACGATAAACGTAGGGCAAAGATAAACCCATATCATAGCATGCTCAAGGCAAAATGATACTCACGTATACGCCGTAGCAAAAGCACATATAAGGCACACATAAAAGCACGTAAGGATCACATACTGGTTATAGACCAGACCTAGTATATACTACCTGGTTCTGATACCAATCTGTCACACCCCCAAACGGGGCCCGGACGAAATACGTATCTGGAGGCGTGACGTCATTGCATACATCGCACAAGATCAAGTGAACGATCACTAAATGGACATTTGATAAAACATAACTCATTGTTTTAGATAAATCAAAATAAGTCTTACAATATTCTTGACATAAATGAAATAGTTTTAACGGAAGCTTAAATAAAATGCAGCGGAATCATAACATGTTTTTAAGACAACGAGTATTTAAGTTTAAAGATAACAATCTTGAAAAGACACCCAGCAATGCATGCAACATCAAATAGTACTTCAAGAACAATCCAACTAAGCACCTGAGAAAAACATGCTTAAAACGGTCAACATAAAGTTGGTGAATTCATAGGTTTAAGTTGATGCAAGGTTGGACCACAAGGTTTTTTAAAAGTGATGTGACTATTATAACAGATACAATATCACATTAAAAATATTTATGTTGCGCTAAGCTCATGACACCGATGCTAAATTTAGTGATGCATGCAATATGCTAGATAATGATTCTGCCATACAGGTGTCCAACAAGAGACACCACCTTCTGACATCTTATATATCCGTTCGTTCTTAGCGAAGTAGAACCCGTCCGGATAGGGATAATTAGTCCCAATAGATCTATTTATAATACTCGCGCTTACTTAACCAATCCCATTGGTCATAGGTAACTAACGGTTCATGATTGTTCGGGCATGATAGTGGTCTAATCGCTACTTAGGCAACACGTAAACAGGAAATGATAACTGAAAACACTTGTGTCTAAAGTTTAAAACAAGCAATGTTTCTCACCCCAAAAGTTGTAAAACATTTATCCAAAACGAGTAAAAAGTGGGGCTATAAACTCACCTTAGAGCGATGAACAAATGGTAATCACGTAAGAGAAAGATTGTTGGGATTTGAGATTTGATGATTACAAAACCACATATGAAGAAAAGATGAAACAACAAGGACTTAATGTGTAATATTAAGTTAGCCTCTTATCAAAGCTAGGTTTTCTTGTAAACCCTAGCCTCTCTAGTATATAAAGAGAGGTAGGGTGAATAGTTTTGATCATCCAAAAAAGCTAGAACTCCTATGAGAGTCGTCTAGCAAAACACACGTGTGTGTATGTGTTAGTTAGCAATAGATGAATGATCAACATCTATATGCTATAGTTTGTTTATGAATAAAACCTTGTTTGATAACTTATTGTTCTTTATTATTCCGCTGCGTATATAAGTTATCTGTAAAACTAATTCCAGATGGGCTAAACGATCTTCCACAATTGGTATCAGAGCAGGTGGCTCTTGATATCTAGGATCTACAAGGTTTTCTAGTCGTGGTTATGAAGAAAAGAAAGTTATGGTACGAACTTTCTGTTTTGGAGGCTACAAGATCAGATTCGGTGATATTAGGGTTTTTCCAGCAAACCCTAATTCAGAATATGAAGTAAAGATGATGATGGTGTTGTTCATATAGGCAATGATCTTGTTCATATAACTTGCTGATTGGTGATTCCATTGTTTGTATTCAACAACCCTTGCTGCGCAATGATTAAACCTAAATCAATTTTAGGTTTTCACAAAAGCTTCATAAACAAATCCTGCTTTTAGGGTTTCTTTAATAATCGTTGGTGCTTACGAGTCGTTTGCTGCTGCTTGTTTTTACTCAATAAAGTAACATGACGTGACAGAAAGTTAGGGTTTTTTTTACAAAACCCTAATAAGGATGTGTATAGATCAATGGACGCACGTCTTGATGAAAGAAGCAGGTTATGGTGATGTTTTGGAGTCGCTTATGAGAAGCAACAATATCAATTGAAGCTTGGTTGTTAGCAGACATGAACAAAGTCGATTCCTGGTTTATTGGAAATCAACGTCAACAGTAGGAACTATATTATTTAATTGCAGCAGGCGACAAAGCAGGTCTTGACACGATTCAAGGTATATGTTATTGGTCTGATAATAATATTTGATCGTGTGTGAGTTATGGAATATGGATGCGTGATTTTTGGACATGTACAGTGTTAGTTTGCTGATTTTTAGGGATTGTGGTTGACTTCCCTAATAACATCCTGCATATATGGTACGAGATTTGCGATTTATTTGAAATATGTTCCATAAATATAATAATTGTTGCTGTGTGGAAACTTAGTACTGCAAAGTATTCATGTTCGTGATGTTGACTGTGAGTTAATACTGCCCATGTATTTTTTGTACTGCTTGGGCAATAAAAAATTTACCAACTCAACTTTTTACGTAATTTCCTACCCGCTTAGTAATTTCGTTTCACAAATGTATGTGTTTGTTGGGGTTTCCTGTAACTTTCTCGCAACACTATATTAACATCATCATTCTCGCATGTAAAAAGACAACACTCTCTCCGAAAGTATATAGTTTTAACATATCAAGTTTATATTTAATTAAGATTAAAGTTGTAAAAAAATATAAATCAACATAAAATAAAGCCATTAAAATGTAAAAAAAATTATAAAAATATATCAAAATGGATGTTGAATTAAAGAGCATAAAATTTTTAAAAATATAATGAAATTAGATCAAAATAAAATTAAATATGTAAAAAGATATTTTAATTTGAAAATAAAAGTGATTTTTTAATCAAAAGATGACACATGTCACTTTATGATGTGATTCCCAAAAATGAGATGGATGGTTAAGATTGCACATCCTTATCTTCATTTTTAATGGGTCCCACATTATAAATGCTTTATATAGTAGTATAGAAGTATAGATTAAGAGTTTTGTTATATCTTCCTACTTCTTATTCCTAGTTATCATCCTGCACATGTCAGCATCTTGTGAGTAGAAAGATAAGTAGGAACAAATTATAGAAGCATAAATCATTTCTCTTCAATTAATGGTCAAGATCAGTTATTTGTGTTTAGTATCTATTGAAATGATAAGTATTAAATGGTTCATTGTTTTCGACCTTTTACGTTTTTCCCTGTTCTTTTTACGAAAATATAAATGAAAAAAGGACAAAAAATGATGAAATGTAAAAGAAATGGATGAAAACGTAAAAAAACGTAAAATAGAAAACAAAATCGTAAAAAAACAGAACGTGCGAAATCGAACGAAATGTAAAACATAGAGGAAAACATAAAACCAGACAAAATCGTAAAAAACCAGACGAAAACGTAAAAAAACGGACGAAGACGTAAACACATACGAAAGCATAAACGAACAAACGAAAACGTAAAAAAACAGACGAAATCGTAAAAAAAGGGACAAAAACGTAAAAAAGGGAAGAAAACGTACGAAAGCGTAAGAAACCGAACGAAAACGTAAAAAATAGGCGAAATCAGCTTATTTATGAGTGGTGACATGTACAACAAGATCTTAATTCGAGGGGAAGCTTTGAAGATTGTTTCATACATAAAGATTGTTTTGTAATATCAAATAGGGGAAGATTGTTGGGATTTGAGATTTAATGATTACAAAACCACATATGAAGAAAAGAAGAAAGATGAAACAACAAGGACTTAATGTGTAATATTAAGTTAGCTTCTTATCAAAGCTAGGTTTTCTTGTAAACCCTAGCCTCTCTAGTATATAAAGAGAGGTAGGGTGAATAGTTTTGATCATCCAGAAAAGCTAGAACTCCTATGAGAGTCGTCTAGCAAAACACACGTGTGTGTATGTGTTAGTTAGCAATAGATGAATGATCAACATCTATATGCTATAGTTTGTTTATGAATAAAACCTTGTTTGATAACTTATTGTTCTTTATTATTCCGCTGCGTATATAAGTTATCTGTAAAACTAATTCCAGATGGGCTAAACGATCTTCCACAAAGATGATACTCAATCCTAGCCGTCACCTAAAGGAATGACGCGTCTTAGGAGTAAGATATGATATACGAAACCAAAAGCGAAACGCTTATCAACAAGTAGGCAACCATATGTGTTTGTGTCTTAGTTTGTTTAAGAAAACATGATCGAGTGAAAGTACAAGTTTACATTAAATTCCGACGTTTAATCAAAAGTTACTATTTTTAGGAGGTTTCAATTTTAGGAAAGTTCTAAGTTTCAAGACGTTAATACCGTCCCCTATGTTTTGATAAATCCATATTTCTGAAAACGCTTTATCAACATTTAAACGCCTAACTTTAACATCTGACTCGACGACCTATCTCAAAAGTTACTTACGTTTTTAAAACATTTGGCATCTCATAACTACCTTTAGGACGTTTCTAATGTTTCCAACCAAGACGCCAGTGTTTCTATATGTTTCGCCAATGTTTTGAAACCTCAAAAATGTCCAAAAGTGTCTGAAAACCCAATTTACTATTCACATCAGCAACTTCATTTATCATTTTTCCGCAAAGTGTTCTAAAATTCATTTCGCCATAACTTGGCCGTTTTAAATCCTCTTTTAGTGTTCGATATATGAAAAACTATATACACGAAATGAGCTTTCCAAAAACTACCTTCTTAACTAATGAAAATATTTTTAAGTCTCCTAAAACCTCAAAACAAAATCGGATCAGCAACTACACTTTTCGCAAACGCCACCATAAATCCATCCAAACTTCGCAATAATGCTTATTCTAACCTAATCTCATTCACTACTAAACCAACCAACAAAACCTCACTTAGTCTAACCTATTCCCATCACCACTATTGTTGCAACACATAAATCACTCATACTCACAACCAAAACCTTTTGTAAGTCAAAGAACCATAAAACAATACTAGTTCATGTTTTAACTTGTTTATTTTCAAAAACTACAAACACAAAAGCCTTTACTTGCATAAGAGTCATAAAGAAATTCTCAAGAGATGGAATAGGACACTTACAAGAACAAGATGAGTTAAGAAAACACAAGACCTAACCCAATTCTTAGATCTATAAACCCCAAATAATCTTGCAAAACCCTCTTGAAATAACAAAACCCTAACTCTTGAAATCTTTAGAAAACCGTGAAAACAAATGATCAAACCCTTGGAACACCCTTAGATATGATTAAAAATGATCTTGGTATGAATGAATCTTAATAGAATTCAAAACTATGAACGATGTGTGTATGTGTGTGTGTGTGTGTGTGTGATTGCCGTGAGCAAGAGAGGAGAAAAAGAGAGATAAGAGCTTTTTGATGGCTTGCAAATGAAGAGTGAAACCCTAAGTTGTGTATAAGGTTAGCTTATATAGTGTGAAGGGTTTTAGGGTTAAGTTTTATGATCAAGTGGGACTAAGGCACACACAAACTTTGTGTGCCCTTGTGGTTCGGTCGAAGTTAGAGCAAAAGAGGAGAGACCAAACCAAAATGGCTAGCCTTGGTTCATGTTTTACTCTTAGCCAAATAATTCTTATTTCACTTAGTGGGTTAGTGGTCCAAGGTTGGCATGCATACAGATAAGAGTTCTTACACCACCTTGCATGCCTCCAAAACATCACTATCTTTGCATGTGATGCATAATTTTCAAATTAAAGGTAAAAGATTCCACTTGATTTAATTAGATGTGTGAGTTTATGCGTGTGAATTAAGTAAGGGGAGGGATAACCACAAAGTTTTTGACTTACAATCTCAAGACAAACCATAACTAGAGTTTACACGAAAAGATTATAGGTTTCCGAGGTTCCGTTTGATCAAAAACGCGCACAAATAATATGCTAAACCGCAAAAATAAGTATCAGAAGTGAACGTAAACTATGAAACACTCAAAAAAGATAAAATAACTCATATAATATCTAAACTAATCAAAATCCAAAGTCGGAACGCGTCTGATGATGATTTTTAGATTTACGCGGGATAACCTCTCGGTTTTAGGTTAAATTCAAACGTAACGGATAAAATTTTAAAATAATGATCAGAATAGTTTAAAATATTGACCTGAAAGTTACAGTGTGTGACAGATTTTGTATATTAACAAAAGTGAAAGCTTCTCAAAGATATATGAAGAAAACGTGTGTAATCTTTAAAGATTGTGGTATTTAACCCCTAACACGAATCTGAGATCTTGTTTATTTTTGATTAAGTTTCATGAATAAGTTCAAATCTAGATCTATAATGTATAATGTTCAACAAGAATAGATCTTGAATGGTCTTTTCACATACTTTGAACAAATCTGAGATCTTGGTTTAAGTGCATTTTTCGTAGAGAACATATTTCGCACAAACAATTGAAATTGGATAGAGTTTCTTTTCCTAAAATTACTTATTTCGCACAAAAAACCTGTTCTCATATGTCGTAATATAATCCTGTGTCATATTTCGCTCATTTAATCCTTGTGTCATATTTCGCAATGTGAACTGAAATTCGACAGAGTTTTATTCCATAAAACTGTCATATTTCACACAATGTTCAACCTGTCATATTTCACACTGAATCTTGTACATATTTCGTACAATAATAGATCTGACTTATTTCACACAAAAACGGTTACCAGAAATGCGTTTTGACTGTTTAACCAAAAAAGTCAAAATCAGTTACAAATCAGTTATAGACTCTTATATAAAAAAAGCTATTTTGAAGCAAAATAAGCACTAAAATGAGCAGATCTAAGCAGATAAGCACTGAAATAAGCAGATTTTACTTTTTAGCACAAAACTGAATCTGATCTGATAAGCTTATAGGCACTTTGAGAAATCGTGCAAACAAATAAGGAGATAAGCATTATGAATAAGCACATGAATCACCAAAATAAGCACTCAAAAAAGCTAATAAAGCTGAAAATTTGACTGAATTAACAAAAAAACACTCAGAATAAGCCAAAAGTAAACTGATAAGTACAAAAATGAATAAGCTAATAGGCAGTCTAAATAAGCATGAAAACACAAAATAAGCACAGAATCAACATGTATAACCTATGAATAAGCAATAAGCTGACGGAATAAGCTAATAAGTATAAGTAAGCAAATTCTCAATCTCACAAATATAATCAAACACAAAAAATAAGCACTAATCTGCAATCATTGGCTCTGATATCACATATTAAACAATAGATCTTGATTGATAGACTAGTGTATGAAGATGAAGGTGTAATAGTGTGTGTGTTTAGAGAGAGAAAGTAACTAACTTGCCTTTTGATTGAATGATGTTGATACATATAATCTTGACATAAAAACCTGTAGGTTCCCGTAACACTTCATAACACGATTCAATCAAGAAACTAGAAAAAAGAAGATTGTTTAGAGAGAGAGAGAGGAGAGAGAATTAAGAGAAAAGAGAAAAGATATTTAGATTTTTGATAGAAATGAGATTTATGAGAATTGATATTTTCAAAAGGAAAATATCTATATATATATCCCTACGCATTTAATGTGACGCGCGGGATATTTAACTAGGACTCGGGCTCGGGTTTTGCTTAGGATTAAACCCGAAACATATACAATATTAGATTAACTATCGAGCCCGATTCCCGATATTATCCTATTACAACATTAACTAATTAAAGACCGAAGCTCCATCATAGAGTGACCAAACTTCCTTGTTCGACTCAATAAATTGAGGCTAACAATCTCCCCCGAAGTGAGGTCTTGAACACGGGAACGAGCTTCCTTTATTGACTCAATAAAATTGAGGCTAACAATCTCCCCCGAAGTGAGTTCATTGATGACACTCCTTCATGAGATCAGTGAGATTGCTTTTGTCGTTTAAGCTCGAGTGTTCTTGGTCTTTGTCTTCGTTATATGTTGTAGGCTTGTTCCTTCATGCTTTGCGATCTTGACTTTGAGCCTTTGTCATTGTCTTTATCGTCTATGCCATCTTGCGATCTTGTGTCTTTGACCAACATGCTCATACTTTTGCATTATCTTGAAAGCTTTAAATCAGAGTTAGCGGAAGTCTTTGTCTTTAAATCTTGAGCTTTCTAGATAGTATGTCTTCGTAGATTGAGCATTTGAATGGGATTGAGGTTGCCGTTACCACCGTTTGACCTGCAGGTTTACGTTAGTGATAAACGAGAAAATTGATTTGAAAATCAATCGACGTG
Source organism: Tanacetum coccineum (assembly GCA_026074375.1). Classification (NCBI taxonomy): domain Eukaryota; kingdom Viridiplantae; phylum Streptophyta; class Magnoliopsida; order Asterales; family Asteraceae; genus Tanacetum; species Tanacetum coccineum. The sequence continues at coordinate 24,464 of BQNB010001386.1, read as the reverse complement.
TCACTCGTTAAAGAGTTTTTGTAACACATCGAGAGTGTCATGTTTTTATCAAAATTCATCAACCGTCAATTCATTTACTGGACCAAATCGATATCCAGTTGTCACAAGTTTGATTCATATAGAATCTCGCAAGTCACCTACCAAGAGCTTGTTTGATGCTGGCTCAAGCAGGATTTCCATCTTCATTGTGAATACATTAGTATCACTCGGATGTTCTGGCAAATATCACAATGATATTGCGTAGGACTCTTGATAACAGCTTGTAAACTTGATGATGTTCAACAAGTGTTTGAAATGGAATGTGTCCTAACGAGATTTAGATTGATCTCTTGGCTCTAGACTCGATTAGTGCATTTTGGTTTTAGTACTCGGAGGCTGGAGCAGATTGCCACCTATTCAATATCAACAATCTTGGAATGAGATATCAATAGATAACGTGTGTATCTCCGTGAAAAATGAGACAAGTTTCTATTAAGAGAAACCCGAATGGCTAGGAAGGGTTGTGCATTGCATCACTGGGTCCATGATGTCGTTTTCAATGTCAGCAATCAACTTGTGATTCTGACAGCATATGTATTGACCCGGTTTCTGCCTTAAGTTGTGTGGAGGGCTTCTTTCTTTATACCCTTTATCCATACATTTCTTTTTCATTCTTCAACGCCTTCAATGCATACCAAGATATTGTAGAATACTAGTAATCTTAAGATCAACCAAGAACAAGAGTGAGATGTGGGTTGGGATGTTAGAGATAAATTGGATGGAAATGGATGAATGTATTAATGAAATATTATCCTTGGGTAGATCCTCCGGTTCTGGTTGGATCATAGGATTGATTCCTAACCTAACCACCTTATGACTTCAGAATCGTCGTGAAATTAAGATGTTGTTGGGTATAAGATCAAACCATAAAACCTTTTCTTACTGTTCAGCACATTGAGTCGATTAGATCATATTTTAATTACATTTTCTCCCCTTATTTTATAATAAACACTAGTTTTTGAAATTACCTTGTGATTAAATATGTCTTGAAAATTCTGTGGGAGAAAATATTATCAGCATGAATGGTTTGGAACATTTTGATAATGTTTTGAATACATAAGAGTTGTCGTTGTTGATGTATCCAAAAACATTAAAACTTTGTTTTTCGAAAAACTCCCCCTCAAAAATAGGACCAATTGAGAAATTGTTGTCTTTTGAAAACATTGTGAGGGGTGGAGTGTTTACACATAATTTTGAAAGATTATGATTTGTCATCGAGAAATTTTTGAAAATATGTGTTCCAAACTTTTTGTAATACCAGATGTTAGAGGACTTCTCTTCTAACGGTAAGGGTAAGCGCACTGAAACGTACACTATCCTTTTTCTTGAGCTAAAAACATTGAATGTCTTGTAAGAACAGCTCAAGACCGAGAAACGTTAATTTTCTCGTTGTGAGGATAAGTTATAAACCTTCCTTTATTTGAAGTCTGGGGTTATGTCATTACGACATTTGCACATAAAGCATAAAAGAAAATTAGAAATGACATGTTTTGAAACTATTTTGCAATACTCTCGCTCGAACTTCATTTACACACCCGTGTCAATGTTAATCGACATTTCTAAGCACGTAAATGTTATCGATTCCAAGAGACATGTTGAGAAGAATCTTTTTGGAAATTTTCTGATTTTCTGATTTTGTATTTTCTTTTTGAAGTTTTATATTTTTGTATTTTGCTTTTCTCAAAAATATGTACATGGTGATGTTTGATGATGATATCATGCAGTCTCATTTTGTCAGGAACCTCAGTTCCACTGGAGTCAAAACATCTCATACCAATCCTTTATGACAAGATAATTAAACGGATCCTCAAGGATAGGGCTTTTGTAAACATGTCAGCTAATTTAGTTATTCGTTCTGGGGGGGACAAACTATTAATTCAATTATACAATTTTCATCTGTTCTTCTATGAGTGGATACGAGTATGGATTGTGCTTTGTTCGCTATGTTGTAAGGGGTTGCATTGAGATTGCTATGGGCTGATTGAGAGTCCAGTAAAACGGTATTTTGATGTAGTTGAAGCCCATAATCTTGAAGCTGTGTCCTCATCCACATTCTTGAGCCACAACTGCAGCTAATGCCACGTTACTCTGCCTCTGCTAAGAATTGCAGTGCAGTTTTGTTTCTTTGACATCCAACTTACTAGTTCTCTCCAAGAAATGTATCCCTCAGAAGTGTTTTTCGAGTATCAATTGCATCTGGGCATGATCAGCGTCTGAAATGCTGTTAGTTCAAAGCAGAATCCTTTGGATACTGAGTCCCATGTTAAATGGTACCCTTTAGGTATTAATATTCTTTTAACCTCCTTGAGGTGCTTTTGTGTTGTCGTGCTTGATAACACGTGCACCCAATAGCATAATTAGCTTGCACTTAATTCTGGTCTACTAGATGTAAATTACATCGAGTGACCCGATCTTACTACGATAATCCAGATTGGTCTTCGGGTTCTCCACTCAAATCTTCATCTATTTTTGGGTTTGTAGCCAATGGTGTAACCATTAAAATGGAGTGACAATTGTCCTTATTATGCTTTTTTATTATTTTAAAAGCAGTACTTGGCATGATGATAAAAATACCTTTTGGGGACTGGTGGATCTGTAGTCCTAAAAAGAACTTCATCTCCCCCATTAAGGACATTTCAAATCTACTGTGCATTAACTTTTCAAATCTTTTTGAATATTTAGGGTTTGTAGACCCAAAAATTATGTCATCAACGTAAATCTGCACTAGTAGAATATCCTCCCCGTATTTTATCTTGAATAAAGTTGGGTCAATTGTACCTTTAGTAAAGCCTTTGGACATCAGGAAGTTGGAAAGTTCATCATACCAGGCTCTTGGAGCTTGCTTTAATCCATACAAAGCTTTCCTCAGAAGGTAGACTTTTTCTGGATGATCTGGATCAACGAACCCTTCTGGCTGAGCAACATAAACCTCCTCCTTCAGTGGACCATTAAGAAATGCCATTTTCACGTCCATCTGATAGATTGGAAAAGACTTGTGTGCTGCGTAGGCAACGAAAATCCGAACTGCTTCCAAGCGAGCAACTGGTGCAAATGATTCTTCAAAATCAATACCCTCTTCCTGAGCATAACCTTTAGCTACAAGTCGTGCTTTGTTGCGAATTATAGTCTGATCTTCATCCTTTTTGTTCTTCCATAACCACTTTAGCTTTATAATCATTTTGCCAAATGGTTTGTCGACTAGTTCCCAGACTTTTAGTCTGTCGAACTGATGAAGTTCATCCTGCATTGCTTCAATCCATTGAAGAAATCAGCCATTGCCTCCTTAATGTTCTTCGGTTCAACAATACTCACCGTGAGCGCGAACATACACATTTCAGGATCTGTGCAAGCGGGGGGGGGGGGGGGGGGGTGGGTGGGGAAAGATGTCGTTCTTGTTTGAAACTGGATTGGTTGGATTTCACGAACTTGTTCTAATGGGGATGATCTCTGGTCCATCGGTAATCATGACTTTGTGGTGAAAGAATGCTCATCGTCATTATTAATTGCAGTGAGAAAGAACTCACCAATTTCTTGAATCGGAAGACTCACAATTTCTTGTACCAATGTATAAAAAGGATTGGAAAAAGTTTCAGTCAATGTTGTAACATGCATTCGGGCTTGATTCATTGTTTTTTCCTCAGCTAGTCCGTTGTGGATGGATTGTAATATTATTCAAGTAAAGGGACTGAACAAAAATTCCAACCCTTGTTGTGATCGATATCTGTCTTCTATGCTGTAGGAACAATATTTTGTAATTGGGAAACCGGGGTCACGAGTTGTCATAATTTGGTCGCCTTTTGTCCTTGAGATAACGAGGCTGAAGAGACATTTTCAACAGGACATCTCTTGTCGTTGTGGTGCGAGGTCTGAATGTTGTGATACAGACATCATTTATCTTGATTTCTTCAAACTTGTTATGTATGACTCAACTATTAAGGTGTTCTCTTGTTGGTAAAACACGATATCCCTTCGACTGAGTAGAATATCCCACCATGACACATGGATCCCCTTTTTCTTTCATCTTATCTAAATTTTCCCCATCTCTAGTTATGTAACAAATGCAACCAAAGATGTGAAGATGTTTTATTGAAGGTTTCCTGTCATTAATGATGTGATACGCCGTCTTTCCATGAGTCGATATGATGATTGATCTGTTCTGAGTATAGCATGTGGTTGCAACTGCTTCAGCCCAAAATGATAATGGAAGCTTAGAAGCTGAAAGCATCGTTCGAGCAGCCTCAACAAGAGTACGGTTCCGTCTTTCGACAACGCCGTTTTGTTCAGGTGTTCGAGGAGTAGAAGTCTGATGTTCAATGCCTTCTTCTTTGAAATAAGCATGGAGTGTCTTGTTCAAGAACTCTGTGCCTCTGTCAGTACGGACAGTAATAACTTGAGCTTGAAGATTGCGTTGAATCATCGTGAGAAAGTCTTTGAGAACTTCTGGTGTTTCATCCTTGGATCGTAGAAAAAAAGTCCAAGTGTATCTTGAATAGTCATCAACAATCACTAGAATATACTTCTTTCCATTAATGCTGTGCAAACTCGCATTAGACCCAAAAAGTCCATATGAAGCAATTTAGCCTTCTTGGAACTTGGAACAGCTTTTGACTTGAAAGAGCTTCGTTTTGCTTTACCCATTTCACAAGACGAACAGAGTTGATCCTTGACATATGTCAACTTAGGTAAGCCTGTCACAATATCTTTCTTTGATAGTAAGGTGATGTAATCGAAGTTAAGATGAGAAAGCCTTCGATGCCATAACAATGCTTGAGTTGGTGAAGCTTTAGCCATGAACAAGATTGGAGTGTTGAAGTGGTTTCTTGAAGAGATATTGTGTAGAGATCAGTCTCCACGACTACCAGTTAGTAAATTCATTGTCCTGAAGATCTTCACAAAACAAGTAGATTTCCTAAAAGCAACTCCAATTCAGCATCACAGAATTGACCAAACGGAGGAAAAGATTGTGATTGAGGCTTCTACGTAATATACCCCTGTTTGATAGTGACATTCCCTTATTCTGATCTCCATAACCAAGATTAGAGCAATGATCATTTCCAAACATGATCCAGTACCTAGAAATTTCTCCACAAAATTACACAAAAGCTTGAGATTGCCGTCATGTGCTTTGGGATCTAGAGTCAACAATGATTGGAAGAGTTGTACATTCTTTTTTGGGCAAAGGGGGAGAATTAGAGGACGATGGAACAATTGGTCAAAATTGGATCCTAAGGAATTTGATATTCTTCAAGACATTAGTTATCCAGAGACATTGTCTATAGTGGGATCTACTAATTGTTATCTCATCTTTCCTAATCTTAGGGCATCCATATCTTTTGGTCCTAAGTGGCTTTTGTTGCCATGTATAAACCTGATGGAATCTCTTAGCTTATCCACCCATTCCATTCATGATTTGTTATTCTCATAACAACTCCTTATAGTAACTCTTGGATTTTGATAGTAGTATCTATGCATACTGGTGTTCTTATGGGTTGTTGCAATCGATTTGTTCGCTTTTCTCTTGGGTTTACTCAGCACTAATTGGGCACTAATTAGGTTTCTTAGGTCTAGCATTTCACGTCTTTAAAGTAATATTTTTTCGGATGAAACACATGCATCATGGATTAGAATTAAACACACATGTTTCCACATTCAGCAAAACAGCTTTTTCATTCGAAGTTTTCGGAGTTTGAACATGTCATTACAAAGCAGTTATGACTTTGTTTTCTTTAGAAATACTAGAAATCTTATGATGGTCTTCTACTTCCTTCTTTTTAGACTTCACTTGACTATTGTTTGGCACGACCTTATCTTTAACTTGATAGCACTTAAGCTGTGGTCTGCTAACACTAGTAGTGTGATTTACTCCTGAAGATTTAGACACATGAGGATTAGTATTCCTAGAAGCATGAGGCAACTGCGGTTCTCTGTTTTGTGTTGTGGCTAGTGGCAAATTCTTTTACATTCCCCCATGATTTAGTTTACAGCACATTTTGAGTGTATTTCGCTTATTTTCTATTCTTGAGGCAATTCTGTTGAGTGACTTTTTAAACAAACCATCTGACACATGAGTTTTATTACGATTGTTTTGTTGAAACTTCTCATTTTTGGAGAATTTTAAAAAGGAGTCGGTTTTCCTAAAACTGTTGGTTTTGGAATCCGTTGAGCATTTGGTTGTCGAACAACAGATGGTTTATCACTACTGAGTTATACACAGACTTTCCTTTGTTACAGAATGAGTTTTCTTAATCATTTATCACCATGTTCTGGTCTTGCATTTGAGCTTTTAAAATCTGTATTTTCCCCTATGATATTGTTCTCGTTCTTTTCGAAATACATTTGAAGCATTTTCTTTGCAAACTGGGTTGTTTTTCATCTGTTCTTTACAATGTTGTAAAGAAAGTTCAAGAGAAATCGAGTGTTTTTCAAGTTTAGCAAAACTCTTTAAAAGCTTATTATGAACTTCGTTGTTAACAGATTCAGTTTGTTTCGACAGCTTTTGTGCAAGACATTCACATTCTTTGACTTTATGAAGATATAAGCATTGCAATTCAGTATTAGCATTTAAATCAGACAGAGAATGCAAATACGAACATGTAACATCTTTAGACACACATCTTCGAGAAGTAGATCATATATGTTGGAAAATCAGCCTTTTTCTGATTCAAGTTTGTCTATCTCCTTTTCAAGGGATTAACGTACTCCAGAATCGTTTCATGCATTTCTGTTTTTGTTCTGAACAAAACCAATGACTGTCCAGTATAGTTTTGTCTGAAAGCAGCATTAATAAGGTTTTGATCAAAACTTCCATATGTTTAGCAGTTGGGTTAGGAAATGCACTATTAGTATGATTGACCAAGTTTTGTTCACAAAATTGTTCTGTAAAAAATGATTAAAAGTTGTTTGTCAATTTCGTTATAAACTTGTTACTTTTAATAATGGATTTTGGAAAAAAAAATGGGTAGAAGTCACGTTTTTTGCCTATATTTGGTTTTGTTCTGTTAATCGTTTTTCTCCACATTGTCTTCCTAACTTCTTTAGCGGTTCCATACTGATCAGATAGGTTGGATGGTGGTTGAAAAGGGTTTTCTAAAGTGTTTTTGTATGTGTAATCATATGGTTTCACTTTTGTCTTTATACAATTTTGATCTACTTTCCTTTTCAAGAGTCACTGTCTCTTCCCCATTGGGCAAAATCTGTTTGCAGGATCAGAAGTATCATATGGGATCTCATACAAACAAGGTTTTTCAGATTGAGCTTTCTTGAGGTACTTTGGATTAGCAAAGGTTGATCTACCATTATACGTTGCGCATTTGGGTGCTAACATGTGAATGGTCTGAATTGACTGATTGCGTTTATAAAGAATATGGTCATTTAAAAACTTTATTTGTTTGTTCCATTTCAATCATCGTGTCAATGTCTTTTCCTTCCTTAACCTTTAAATCCGAATACCTTACTTTTCTATTTGAGTGGACCTTCAAGTTGTGACCTAGGTTTAACAGACTCTTTTTTTAATAGCTCATCGTGTTTTCTGATTGGAACACTGAAATGTTATAGGTTTTTAGTTTAAACCCTCGTGTTGTCTATGTCTTTAAGAGCTAATAGTCCTAGAGTTTCATTTAACTTGTTTAGAAGTATGTTATAAATCACTCGTTCGGGTCATTAAGGGGCCGTTGTACTTCTCAAGCTCAGTCTGTGTGAGTCTGAAGTTCAATCTGTCAACTATCCCGGACTGCTAGTAACCTCCCCTAGAGCCCTACTAGTCTCATCAAGGTTAGTTTTGCACTCCTTCAGTTCTTGAGTTAATGATGCGTTTGCTTTCTTTAATTGCTTTAATATCGTTTTGTTTTCCTCCGTATCAAGAGTCAAATTAGCAACTTAAAAATTAGCAATGCGCAGCACGCTATCAACGCATTCAGCCTCCCATTTTGGATCAACCTGATTATCATTTGTACATATATTTGATGAATCTAGGACTGACATTGCTATCATCTTCTCCAAAAATACATATGTGTCGTTAATGGATTCTGGTTGCTCTGGATTGTCGTCTCTCATGGCTAAACAGCATCACTTTCATCATGGTTTTGTACCTGTTCCAATTGGCTGACTAGTGGAACTGGATTCTTCAAGGTGAGACCTCCTGAACTTTGCCTTGTAACTGGAATGTCTTCCAATTCTTGTTCATCAATCTCTTTCATCCGTTCTTCTAGCCAATCAGCTTGCTCAGCTTGAGTGGAACACCTTGTTCAGTTGTTTGCTCATCTTCTTCGTCTCCTTTGTGATTAAGCGTAGGTCTTTTACGCTTTGGCTTCCTGCATTCCCTGCATAGTGTCCAAATCCCTTGCAAGTTAAAGCACTGCTATCCATTTTGTTGCACTACGGGACTGCCTATGTGGCCTATCTCCCAGCAATGTCATGTCCTTTGTTCCCAATGCCCTGACTGATTGTTCTTTGTTTATACCTTGGTGTGGTATCTTCAGCTTGTTCTGGAGTTTGAAGAAGGTTCGAAGGTTATTGTTGGTAGGTTTGTCAGTTCTTGAAATTCTTGGCAAAGGTAGTGCCAAGTTCTTTTGCCTATCCTTATCCCTTCGGCTTGTTCTGGATCACTGTCTTCCTCAGAAACAGATCTCGGATTTGAGGAGTAACTGGTTTGGGCTATCTCTTTTCTTTGTGTCTGGTAGTCATACATTGGTGTATGGAAGAAGATTGCATGTATGATGGTGCATTCGATCTTTGAGGTTTTGGTGCCTGATAGTAGTTATCTGAATATGGTTGAGCAGCCGCAAGAAGTGCTAACGGATTTGCACTTCTGGCTAATCTCTCAGAACGGATATCATTAACTTCGTTTTGAAACTGCTTCAGAACGTCAAACAGCCTGTGATATGAGACTGTGTCTATTTCCTCTCTCTGCTTGACAACCGTCACAAATCTTGACCATTCTGGTTGAAGTTGTTGAAGAAATTGAACATTCACTTGCATTGGTGAAACTTGCAAGTTGTTCCTTGTCAACTCATTCATCAGTTTATAAAACCGGGAGTAATAAGACTCCATGGATTCTCCATCTCGAGAAGTAAACTTCCCAAATTCCCAGAACAGATTGGTCTTTACATCTTGTACGTTCAACGATTCACCCTGTTGTAGCCTTTCAATGGCTGTCCACATCTCCTTAGCTGTGTTGCATGCATCAACAGTTGAGTAAATTTCATCTCCAATACCAGTCAAAATCAAGAAAATAGCTTCCTTTTCAGCTTGAAAGTAAAGTTTGTTCTCTGTTGTCATGTTGTGTATTGTCTCAGCTTCTTCATGTGCAGCTACTGGTGGAATGTTTTCTGCTGCTGCAACAGCTGCAATGAGTACGCTCGTGGGCGTATATGGACCTTCAAAGATGCACTTCCTTAGATATTCACCATTCGATTTAGTGTCAAGGTATCGTAGAAAACGCGAACGCCACTGAGAATATCTTCCTGGTCCAAGCATCGGTGGACGATCTTTTGAACCAGCTGCCATGATATTGTTGTGCATTTGGCTATCTGTTGAGGATGTGTTAACTGGAGTAGACATGATGAATGAATAGTTATGAAATATGAAGTGTGAAAGATTTTGTTGGATCTTAAGTGGATATGATGTGATTGAAGTTGTGATTGAAGTTGTGGTTGTATGCAATTCACGTTCACGGGATTTTACTCGTCCATGATCAAAACCGACAAATGATTACCGGGATTTTACAAGATCACTAGATAACCGTGAATGAATGATCGTTGGTAGTTAATAGTTTAAGTCCTTCTCGATGATTTTGGTTTGTTTGGAATTCGGCGCAGTTGGATTATGAAAAAAATTTATTTTTCACCTTATTACCAAAATCTAAATTTGGTGTAAAAATAAGTTAAAAAGGCTATAGAAAAAAATATATATTACTCAACTTTTTCCGTCCGTGAGCTAGAGCAAAAACAAGTCTAACACAAATTCCAAAAAATTGAAAAATGTCAATAACTCATAGTAAACGAGGGTTTTGGGCTTCAAAAAATCCTTAACCAACTAAAGGGTGTAACGATGTGATCCGTCTTGTTTTTCTCTTCGATTTGAGAGGTCACGGGCCTGAAATGGACTTACGGATCAACAGTTATGGCTGTTTTACTGAAACCCTTTTCTTCACACAAAAAAATTCTTAGCAAACCGCTGCCAATTAGTAACTCGCTGTTTAGCAACTCGCCGTTTAGCAACTCGCCGTTAGCAACTCGCCGTTTAGCAACTCGCCGTTTAGCAACTCGTCGTTAGCAACTCGCCGTTAGCAACTCGCTATTTAGCAACTCGCTGTTTAGCAACTTGCCGTTTAGCAACTCGCCGTTTAGCAACTCGCCGTTTAGCAACTCGCCGTTTAGCAACTCGCTGTTTAGCAACTCGCTGTTTAGCAACTCGCCGTTAGCAACTCGCTGTTTAGCAACTCGCTGTTGACTTTTTCCTAAAAACGTGGAACTTGTCCCCTTTCTATTCAAACCGCCACCAAGAACACCTAGGACGAATTGAGTAAAAATTCACCATTTAAGGTTTTTATCCACGAATCTAAGCTAAACCATGTGTTACTTAGTGCGTATAACAAGATTAAACACACACTAACACTTGTTTCTTCGAAAATCTTCCAATATGAAGCAACTCTCCACGAAGAACACTAACCTTTTAAAGCTTATAATTCGAGCTAGGAGCTTGTTTAACACACGAAATTTTAAGCACTCTTACCTTTTGATGTGTAGAACAAGATTAACAAACAAATAAGCCCAAAAAATTTTTGAGCCGTGGGGTTTTTTGTCACAAAATAAGCCACAAATTTGAGCTTGTTTTACCACACGAATCAATCATGAATCCACCCTTTGCTCTGATGCCAATTGTAGGATCCGATTAACACTTCATAACACGATTCAATCAAGAAACTAGAAAAGAGAAGATTGTTTAGAGAGAGAAAGAGGAGAGAGAAATGAGAGAGAAAAGAGATATTAGATTTATGATAATTATGAGAATTATGAGAATTGATATTTTCAACAGGAAAATATCTATATATATATATCCCTACGCATTTAATGTGACGCGCGGGATATTTAACTAGGACTCGGGCTCGGGTTTTGCTTGGGATTAAACCCGAAACATATACAATATTAGATTAACTATCGAGCCTGATTCCCGATATTATCCTATTACAACATTAACTAATTAAAGACCGAAGCTCCATCGTAGAGTGACCGAGCTTCCATGTTCGACTTAATAAATTGAGGCTAACACTTATAAACTACTTCATTAACATAAAATGTTTCACCGATGTTTTATAAACTGTTCTAGTGCTTTCTCATAACTACTTTCACAGTCACTTTACAAACTAACTTGTCTTTATCTTTTAACCTATTTTGTCGTCATTCATAAACTCTTTTGCCATTATTTTATAAACCGTTTTACTAGTATAAACTATTTGGATGCTGTCGTATGAACCACACCAGCGTCGTCTTATAAACCGAAATACTGTCGTTATAAACTACTTTCCGTCAGTCTACGAATCGTTTTGCTAAACAGCTTATTAATCACTTTACTGTCGTCCTATAAACCATTTTTCCATTATCTCATAAATTATTCTACTATAATCTCATAAACTATTTTTGCAATCATTTTTAACAAACTAAATCGCTTTTCATCTTTTAACCTATTTCATCGTCGTTTATAAGCTCTTTTGCCATAATTCTATAAACCGTTTCGCTAACACCTTATAAACTATTTCGATACCATTATATAAACCATTTTCTCAATCTCTTATAATTATCCCACTATTACCTCGTAACTTATCTGGCTATCCTTTAATGAACTAAATTGTTTCCATCTTATAACCTATTCTACGGTTAATTGTCGACTCTTTTGCTACCCTATTATAAACTACTTTGTGGTCATTTTACAAACCGTTTCATTGTCACCTCATGAATTATTTCGTTGTCATTTAAAAAAAACTATTTCGCTGTCAAATTATAAACTATGTCGTCGTCATCTTATGAACTACTTCGTGTCTTTTATAAACTATTACGTTGTCACTTTATAAATTTTTGAGTTGTCAACTCGTAAACCATTTGATACCATATTATGAACCCCCTTACTTTTACATTATAAACCGTCAAGTGATTTTCTCGTAAACTATTTTGATATCACCTCTTGAGCTATTTTACGAGATATCTTGTGTCGTTGTATAAGCTACCTTATTTTCATTGTTACGAACTGTTTTGCTACCTTAAAAATTATATCATTTATACCATATAAGATTTTTAAACATAACACTAGTTTGATGAAATGAGCATATTATCGCTAGTTCTTAAATTATGCATAGCCTGATCACTTATGTATAATTCCGGAAGGACCATGATATGCTGGGAGTAGTCACCATAAAATTTTGTCAATTTACCCTTACTTTCCATTTTTATTTTTGTTTCTTTTCTCTACATTGTCGATGGGATTATATCAAACTCGTGTTTTAATTAATATTTTGCATGCATATTCGTGAGTCATGTCAGTCA
>BQNB010001385.1:0-128758 GCA_026074375.1 Tanacetum coccineum | reverse complement strand
AACTTTTTATATTAAAAACAGAAAAATTACAACAAAAACTTTTAAATAAAGCTCAATTACACTAATGATTAAAAGAAAGACTTGACGGATCATAACTCACACTTGTGTTGATGATGCCATATTGAGTCTACTTGTCCAATGGTCGTGTTCCAAATATTATACTAATATGTTTAATACATGCATAAAATACACAATGAAGTAGGATTGACGACTTGGATGTTTTGTCTAAAATATTCAATCAATTTACATTGCAATGCAATTGGTAAATGTGTCATTTCTGAAAAACCAAACACGAACAAACTAACAACATATGTAAACTTTTCTCATACAACATAAAAGCACAACTCAAAGCTAAAATTCACTTTTAACTAAATTCTCAAATAAGAATAATATTCTTGTTTATTCACCTAGGATAACATGATGTTTGAGAAACATTATGTTTAAAGAATTTATGAACTTATCGTATTAAACGATTGATAAAGGATAATATATATCCTATGCATTTTATTTTCTTCGTAGCATAAATGGTTGTGTTACAAGAAAATACACTACATATAATTTGAAAAATATAAGTTATTAGAAATGAAAAATAACCTATCACAATATGTGTCAATGCATAAACAAGTAAAAATACATTTATTCAAATACTTATTTAATTATGGTATACAACATTGATATGAATAATAATTTTAGAAAAGCATATTTGTTTAAAAAATAAAATATGTCTCTTTTCAATCATTTATCATTAAAGAATCACAAACTCAATTAAGATAAATAATCTTGATGAGATTCATTTCACAAGACATGCAAAGGAGCATTCTTAAAACACTCTTAATATAACATATTTTTCATTGACACAAATAAGCACATCTCTTGGCTTTTGAAAAACCAAACACGTTAAATATCACATGTGACAACTACACATGTAAGATGACTAAATATAAGACATCCGTTAAATCAAGCAATATGTAATAGAAACCAAACAACCTATAAATCTTGAACAAAAGATTAAAACATCTTGCTTACGCTTCTCTAAGAACTGCACACATCTTGATTAAGATTATGCGAACTAAACCATGTTAGTTGAGTCATGTTAGGCCCTCTATCAAAAGAGAATACAAATTTTATCTTTGCTACACTTTATTAAGAAGATATAAGAATTTTATTTTGTCTAACATGAGAATGACTACTAGAGAATCAATTGCACTTGAAATTCAATTTGAAACCTAAACCGGTTTGAATTCTTCCAAAGAACGTTGGGTTCAGGTGTATAACCTGTAAAATAGTCTTTGTTTTTAGCCTAAATTAAGCACCACTAGATAACACCCCACCCAACGTAATATTGATTGCACACGGAATTTGCATTGGGCGTTACTAAATAGCACCATTCACCAAGATAATAGAAAACGACCCCAAATGAGACGGTTTAACAAACATGTGTTCCATTATTAATCAGAGTTAAAATGCGTTAAGGTCCCCACAGAATCGCAACCACCGTCTATTATAACATTGAAAGACAATTGTTTCATATAAAAGACATTGTTTTAACACAACTTAAGACATAGTTTTTGAAAGACCAGAATACATAAGTAGTCTTTCCATAAATCCATCACACACACGACACCTCCACGCTATCATTGCCTTTATCCTTGGTTACCTGGGATAAAACATGTTTAAAACGTCAACAACAAAGTTGAGTGAAATTCATAGAATTTAAAATAATTAATAAGCAATAATCTTTGAACACATAATTAGTTCTCGGGAAAACAAAGCAACGAATGCAATGTATAGCAACTTCTTTTCTTTCACGCATTAAGCTTATGACACCGAACGTTAACAATATATATGTCATTTCATATGTTAGTGTGCCCCAAAACAAGGTATTATTGTCATATACCTACTACTTTCTAATTACAAAATGTCCGTTATAGGGTGCTCACCTACAGATTCATACCCCGGACAGGGTTGTCAAACCCAATAGATCTATTTAATGTATTAGCGTTCACCTCTCAAGACAATTAACGGTTCATGAAATAAGGGACTTCGACAATAGAAACTTATGCGAAAACAATCTCATAATCGGGTCCATCATACCATAAAATCATATGTGTTTGATTTTATAAAACAAACATGTATCCCCCTCGCGGGTTTTTAAAACAATTAAAAGATTTGAATGTGAGGCTATGAACTCACCTTAAGCAAAGATCCAAATCAATCAAGTCAATCAAGCGCAAGTAACTTCACGTCTTAACCGCGACCTATATAGTACATATATAGCGGTACGTGACTAAAAGTATATTAAATCATATATTGCATACTTGCATATATATATATATATATATATATATATATATATATATATATATATTACGTATATACAATCATATACTAAAATCTCCAAGTGCGACGCAAAACATTTCATCTTGACACACTTAACAATATTACCACATTTTCCATAGAGTTTCCATTTTTAGAAAGTTACCGAAAGTAAGGATAATATAATCTGAACTTCATATTTCGTTACAATTTAACTAACATTGCGAACCCCTTTCTTATTATAGACTTTATTCAAAAGTTTACGTAAGTTTGACTTTCAAAAGTCAAACTTCGTAGTTGACTTTTTACCTCAAAAATTACCCAAACTTGACTCGGCCGTAGATGTTGACCTAAAACTTGAGTTGTTACATTCTCCCCTCCTTTAGGGAGTGTCGTCCCGGTGCTCAGCTTGACTTGTCCGCTTTCCTCGCTTCGTCCTTACTTGTAAAGAGATGAGAGTACTTTTTCTTAATCTGATCCCTCACTTCCAAGTAAATTTTTGGCACACTTTGAAATTCCAAACGAACTTTAACAATAGGTGTCCGACTTTGCTTAAGTCTCTTAACCTCTCTATCAACTGGCTATTCAATCATATGTAACTTATCATCAAGTTGAATCTCATCCATCGAAACAACAATATCACCTTCCACTAAACATCTCTTAAGATTCGAAACATGAAAAGTACTATGAATCCCTTTCAACTCTTCAGGCAACTCCAACGTGTAAGCTACAGGACCAACTCTAGCTAGAATCTTGAATGGCCTAATGTAACATGGACTTAACTTTCCACGCTTTCCAAAATGCACGGCGCCCTTCCATGGCGATACCTTGAGCAGTACCATATCATCAACTTTAAATTCCAACGGCTTAGCTCTCTTATCTGCGCTCTTCTGGCGACTACGGACAGTCAACAACCGGTTCTTAATCTGGACAATCTTCTCGGTCGTATCACAGATCAATTCTGGACAGGTGAGCTGGCTATCCCAACCTCACTCCAGCATACAGGTGATCTATATTTCCGTCCGTACAAAGCTTCATATGGTGCAACCTTAATACTTGCGTGATAACTATTGTTGTATGAGAACTCGACCAATGGCAGATGGCGATCCCAACTACTTCCAAAGTCGATCACACTGGCATGAAACACATCTTCTAGCGTTTGTATAGTCCTTTCAGTTTGACCATCCGTTTGAGGGTGGTAAGCGATACTCATATCTAAATCCGTCCCCAACGCTTCCTAAAGTGATCTCCAGAATCTCGACGTAAAATGGCTATCTCGATCCAAGATGATCGAAACAGGAACACCATGCCTACACATTATTTCCTTCAGGTAAAGTCGCGTGAGTTTCTCCATACTATCCATTTTATTCATCGGTAGGAAAGAGCTGATTGTCAGTCGGTCCGACAATAACCTAAATCCGTATCATACCATTTGGCGTCTCGCAAACCACTTACAAAATCCATAGTAATCCTTTCCCACTTCCAAACTAGAATCTCAGGTTGTTGCAGCAACTCGGACATTTTCTGATGCTCAGCTTTGACCTTCGCACATGTCAAACACTTACTAACATACGTAGAAATATCTGCTTTCATATTCGGCCACCAGTACTGAAAAATACTAGTAATCTTTGATATTATGTAAGAACTAGAGAGAGAAGTGGGTTGGAAAGTTTCTAGAGAGAGAAAGATGATAATATTATTAAGTGTGTGAAAAATGAGAAAATGAAACAACCAACCACCCTCTCCAAGGCATGGAGAGGGTATATATTCTACATACATGGCCGGCCATGGGCCTTAACGGGCTTTCCATGGGCCTTGGGCCAGACTAGCTTACTAGACTAATCAGAAAACCAACTACGAGCTAAGACTATTACCACTTAGAAGTGACCGATCACTTTTCTTGTTTCGCAAACAATCTCCCCCTAAGGGAGGTACATTATTTTACAAAATTTTAACCTAAGCATACTATGCTATATCTCTTAGTCCTTCAGCCCGTAAACATTGACTTCTCTTGAGAATAAAGTTGTAGTAATCTTTGACTTAAGGCTCTGAGCTGTTCTTTATTTATCTTGTAAGCAGGAGAAGTGATCTTGAGCATGTGAGATCATCACCAAGCCATACTCTTGTTTCACCATCTTGTACTTTGTCATCTTGTGTTCTTGTACTTCTGACCGACATGCTCATACCATTCTTGATTTGTTGACTTGGAAAGCTTTAATGTTGCATCTTTCTTAAAATTCTTTAACTTTAACACTTTGTCACTTCGAGAAAAGACTTCGGTATCAGAGTAACGAAAACTTCTTTGAAATTCTTTGACTTTAATACTTTGTCACTCAAGAAAGACGTATGGTTAACAGCAGTAGCGAAATCTGAACATGTACTTGAGCTTTCATGATGTCTTTATGTTTGTCGGTCGGGTATGAGCATGTAGTTATGAATCTTGTGAGTCATCTGGAATCATGTACCTTCACCACCATCTTTAAGTATCCTGCATTAAAACAGTTAGCAATAAAGCGGGGGGACGAATATGGCTTTGTCATTCGCCCGTGTTTGGTTGGAGTAACCTTCGAATCTGTGAGGATCGACCTGTGATCAGGTAGATTCAATTTAAGAAGAATCTCCTTGACAGGATTTCCAGCTGAAGTATAGAATCTTTCTAACACATTTGTATTAGATTCATCAAACTCAGCATGTTCTCATTATTGGAACGATCCTCAAAGCAGACAGCACGATAAGAGTGAACCAGTGAGTTACTATCTCACCGATTGAAATAGAAAAATCAATTTGAAAAATCAATCAACGAGTCCACATGCTGAAAGTGATTTTGTGACACATGAGAGTGTTAATCAAATCCAAAAATTCATCATCAATCGTCAATTCATATCCTGGAACAAGTTTGATTCTTATAGAATCGCACCATCGTTTCTTTCCAGTTGTCACAAGTTTGATTCGTATAGAATCGCACAAGTCACCTACCATGAGCTTGTTTGATGTTGGCTCAAGCAGGATTTCCATCTTCATTGTGAATACTTAAGTATCACTCAGATGTTCTGGCAAAATCACAAGGATAATGCGTAGGACTCTTAATATATATCTTGTAATTCACATTGTGTGACTTAGCAAGCAGAATTTGACAAGTGTCCTAATGAGATTTATAGATGATCTCTTTTGGCTCTAAACTCAATAGTGCACTTTGATTTTAGTGATCGGAGGCTGGAGCAGACTGCCACCTTTTCAATATCAACTAACTCGGAGTGAGAAAGTCAATAGAAATGCGTGTAATCTCCGTGAGAAATGAAACAAGAGTCTTTTGAGAGACCTTGAGTGGCTAGGGAGGGTTGTGCATAGCGTCACTGGGTCATATAGTCTTCAATGTCAGATAACACCTTAGTGTTTTTCGAACAGTTTATTGTATTGACCCGGTTTCTGCCTAAGTGTATGGAGGGCTTCTTTCTTTACACCCTTTATCCTTACATTTCTTTTTCATTCTTCAACCCCTTCAATGCTTACCGAGACTTCATAACTACCACCTTGTTGGGTTTGTTCCAGTGTTAGCTCCATCTCAGTCGGCATTATTCCCGATTCTCACTTTTTCTCCTTTTGTATCATACCTAAGGACTTCTAACTAACTAAGTGGCTATCCTCTGGTAATCCCTCCGGTTCTGGATGATCATATATTGTGAATACCTAAGCCCAACCGCCTTATTATTTTATAAATTTAAGAACATGGTCGGTCTTTAGGTATTTCATCACAGAAAAACAATCCTTTCCAAAAACATAGAAAATTTCAATTAAAGTGATTGATATAAATATCGAAAAGAATTACACTTTGAGAGTATTTTATCCTCACTAAAAGCTCCCCTTAACATGTGCATCGTAATCGTAGTACATGCTAAGTGTGGAGTGCATTGAGTCTATTTTATTTGATCACATCTCGATACACGTTAGATTCAGTTTAATCATATTTTCTCCCCTTATCCAAAATGTTAATTCCTTGATATTTTAGATATCAATTGATTAAACGTTCGAGGATAAAATGTTATAGAATAACTTATAGGAACATTTTAATGCTCCCCCTCAAATTATGAGGGTATTTAAGATAGTGCTGAGTACAATAATTTTTAGCCATATATTTTAATCACATTTTCTCCCCTTATCAAAAATATTAAATCTCTTGATATTTTGGATATCAATTGATTCAAATATAACTGCTTTCGGGGAAAAAATGTCCAATTATTAACAAGCCGTATTAGGAACATTTTTAATGCTCCCCCTCAAATTATGAGGGTATTATATGGTGTTTGAGTATGTTAATTTGAAATTTTTTGAATTTACTAAGAAATTCTTGAAAATTCATACTCAAACACTATATATGCCTAATTTTTAAGTCTACACTACACATTTATATATTCACAAGATTATTATGTACGAGGTTTGACCTGAATGATGAGAACATCATATGATAGAATCATATGGTTCTTTGTAGCAGCCGTAGGTCTTCCCCGTAGTCTCTCTTAAGAAGTTGTCTTAGCTTCCCTCTAAATCAGCAATCCTTTCTTGAGTAGATTCAAAACTTTCTTGCAAGCCTCCTCAAGCAGTCTTGATGTAAAAAGCCCAAATATACAAAGTACACAATTAATTCAAAACCGTAACACCAAAGTCAATTAAGTCCTGGATGTCCAAATTTCTCCTTACACGATAGTGATGATATAAATTGAAACACCAAAGTCAACTAAGTCCCAAATGTACTCATTTCTTTCTGCAGAATACTGACTAACTTAAGGAATCATCATACTTATCAAACCTATGTGTACCTCTTTTTTAACTAATTCTACTCCATTTAAAAAAAATAAACTTAGTGATTAACTGTTAAAGGAAACATTAATTCAATCAGTAATCAATCTCCTCATGCTAGAATAAATCTTCTGACAACACTTCCCCCTAGTATCTTAAATGTTGCATACTTGAAATCACAAGATATCTCTCCCCCTATGTAGTTGAAATAGTGCACCCGAAAGTAACAAGTTAAACACTGATTTTCTCTATAGTTATGACATTTGTCTTCCCGGAATGACCTAAAATAAGAATAGGGTATGAATTCTATCACGTGTACTCTTTATCTTTCTTGTATATCTATTCCTTCCCCCTTGCAAGTTTTGATACTTCGAAATCAGCAAAAGCTAGTACGCACATATACTTGAGATCATGTTCGAAGAATTGATAAGCTTAAAACTATTCTGTGAGAATCAACTAAGTCTTAAATTTTAAATAAGTCCCTAAAGTTTGAAACAAATGAAGTCTAAAGCTCTTGTAGTTAATATAAATTAACTCCTCTTGAAATTGTTATCCGTCATTATCTAAAACTTTATCCGTTTATTCTGTGACTTATTTTGAAAGATCGTTTTAAAAGATTATTTGATGACATATTCTCCTCCTCAAACAATGACCCATTTTCTATATAAAGAGTTGTTGTCATTGTTTGAGTTGTCGAATTGTCTTTGAAAATCTTTTTGTGATTACTAAAAATACTGATTCATTGTGAAGACAACTTTTTACCAATAAAAATAAGATTTCTCTTATTTTGACAAAGAAATGCACTAACACGTACATTAATTTGTATATAGGAAGTACGGGTTGTATTGCAAAGTAAACACAAGCCTTTTCATGGTCATAAAGTAGACCATGCCCGAGAATAAATTCCTGTTATGAGGTCAAGTTTTCTTTTGAAATACTTGCCTTTAAGATGATGACCAGGTTGCTTTCTGAAATAATAGCAATCCATTTTGGCATGTTTTGAAAGCTTTTGAAACTTCTGCTCGAACTTCATTTACAGCCTCGTATCATTATTAAATGACATTTCTAAGACCGTAAATTTTATTGATTTTCAGAAGACATGCCATTATTACCTCTTTTTATATACTTTTTATTTGGTTTTAAGGTTTTATATATTTGTATTTTGTTTTTATAAAAGTTTTCAGAAAATGAAAAATATTTTTGGTTTTTCTGATTTTTAATATATATACATATTATATACAGGATATTCGAATAGGTACCACCACTATTCTTCAGCTTTATCTGCCAATTATTTTAGAGTTTCCGGCGTAAAACTTCGCATTCCCACCTTGCTGATAAGAAATTCAATTCTTTCTCTGCATAGGGCTTTAGTGAAGATGTCTGCTAGTTGATACTCCGTGTTTATACTCCGTAATTGAACAAATTAAGTTCATACCCATTCTCAACATCTCCTTGATAAGTTGAATCTGAGTGTCCCATATGCTGGATCAGGAATGTGAGGAACGTTGTTACAGCATAAGGCAATAGCGCTTTTGTTATCACAATACATTGGAATTTTATTGAATCCAAAGCCATAGTCGGTAAGCTATGATCGCATCCAAAGGATTTGAGCACAACAGCCGGACAAAGCAATATATTCAGCTTCCGTACTAGATATCGCAACGCTTTTCTACCTTTTAAACGACCAGCTAACAAGTCTATCACCCAAAAGTTGCATACTACCAGAAGTGCTACGGCGTATATCTTGATAACTAGCATGATCCGCATCTACAAATGCTGTTAGAGCAATCGAAGAATCCTTCGGATACCATAGACCCCGATGTTCGGTTCCTTTTAGATACCGAAAGATCCTTTTTATCGCATTTAAGTGCTTTTCGGTAGGCCGAGCCTGATACCGGGCACACATGCATATAGCAAATTGTAGGTCAGCTCTAACCATCGTAATAGGGCACAGGCAGTAAGCTAAAGGAGGGTGCCAACATACTCACGATAGTGTGACGGATCACGCTTTCCCTTCTTTATCCTTATCCAGTTTGGATTTTCCCACCATTGGAGTATCCACTAGGTCACAAGAGTCAAAACCGTATTTCTTTAAAGATTCAAGGGCAACATGATTTTAGAAAATAGATCACAAAGTTCAGGTGTAGATGCAGCAAAGATAATATCATCGACATAAATTTGTACCAGAAGTAATTCCTTGCCGTCTCTGCGGATGAACAATGTAGGATCTACTGAGCCTTTGGAGAAGTCTTGGGATATCAAGAACGAAGACAACATATCATACCACACGTGTGGAGCTTGTTTCAACCCATAAAGAGATTTCTTTAGCTTATACACGTGATTGGGGTTATCTTAACCACGAACCCCCCATCCGGCTGGCTAACAAAAACCTCTTCCCGCAATTACCATTCAAAACCGCAGTCTTCACATCCATTTGTATACGACCCATGTTCATATGAGCAGCAAACGGAGAAAAATCCTTAAGCCTTTAATCAGGCAACCGTGAGCAAAAGACTCTTCAAAATCGATTCCCCTCCTCTTGACTGGTAACCACGAGCTACTAATCGAGCATATGGGGGGGGGGGTTCTTCAAAATTCCTCCCAGTTCGTCTAGTTTCACTTTGTAGATCCACTTCAAAGTAATCACCATAACTTGTCTCGTTCGGTTCGAGCTCCCATACATCAAGTCCTGTTCGAACTCATTAAGTTCTTCTTGCAATAACTTCAATCCAACAGGCTTTGAGTCAAAGCATCTTTATCGTCTTGGGTTTAATAACATGAGGAAAGCATCGTAGTAACAGAAAAGAGCTTGCTTATGTAATTGCAACCGAGTGGAAACTGGTCTAGCGAGTTCACCGATTATGTTTTCAAGTGGATGATCCTTAGTCCATTTGCTATTGTGTTCAATATTTGGGTGATCAGAGTACAACTATTATATGAATAAACCCGATTGAAGAAGATTGATCAGAAGGGATTTCTGGAATCTGGAACAACAAAGTACGATCATTACCCCATATGTCGCCAAAAAAACTTCAATATCATGATTATCTTCTTCAACATCGTTTGGAATGACGGGAGGTTCAGTTTCGGGTGTTGTTTGAGAATTACTTGGTGATGGTGCATCTTGGTCAACTGTAGTTGATGAAGGTGAACCGGTTGAGTCAGCAAGAACTGGAGCAATTACTTCATCACTTGGAGCAACAACTTCAGGAGCCGGATGATCAACACTAGGTGGAGGATTGAGAAATTCATCGAACAACGGTTGAAACAGCATATCCCAGTCAGTTCGCGAAGGTGGTACAAATGGTGTTGAAGGATGAAGGTTTGGAATGAGTCCTGAACTGATTGTTGCAGGAGTCATCTCATGAAGAGCGGGTCCTGAACTGCTTTGTTCAGAAGCCATCGCAGTCAGCTTATCAAAGTCAACATGAATGGTTTCAATTATTCGTCTGGTACGTCTGTTGTAAATCCAGAATGCTTTCTTCGTGGGTGCATAGCCAATGAAAATACCTATATCGGCCTTTGGTTGTAACTTGCCCAAGTTCTCGTTATCATTCGTTGGGTAGCAGAGTGCACCAAACACATGAAGATACGATAGGTCGGGAGGTTTGTTGTGCAGAAGCTCGTATGGTGTTTTACCGTGTCTACGGCGTATCATGGAACGATTTTGGGTATAACAGGCTGTAGCAACCGCTTCGGCCCATAGAAATAGAGGAGCTTTTGCATAAATTAACATAGTGCGGGCTGCTTCAATTAGCGTACGATTTCGTCTTTCAACAACACCGTTTTGCTGAGGAGAGCGGGCAACAGATGTTTCATGAGAGATGCCAACCTTCTCATAATATTCACGCAATGTCTGATTAACAAACTCAGTTCCATTATCTGTTCTGATGCGTCAGACGGTTTCTTTAAGTCGTACTTGGATCATCTTCAAAAAATTGATAATAAAAGTTGGAGCTTCATCTTTTGATCGCAAGCATTTTACCCATGTAAATCGAGAGTAATCGTCGACAATAACAAGGATGTACTTCTTTCCATTGACACTCGCTACACGCATTGGTCCACACAGATCCATGTGTAACAGATAGAGTTTTTCTTGATTGGTATCCTCAGATTTGGGTTTGTGGGGTTTCTTCGTGCTCTTGCCTAATGCACATGCAGAACATAAATGGTCCTTTTCAAACTTGAGCATAGGGAGACCTCGAACAAGACCATGTCTGGCAAGATGATTAATAGCTCCGAAGTTCAAATAAGAGAGACGACAATGCCATAACTAGGACTTGGTTTTTGAGGCCTTTGACAAGAGACAGATAGGAGAGGACGCCATCATATCCCTAAGAGAGAGTGTATAAAGATTGTCCCCTCGAGATCCAGTTAATAAATCAACACCTTCTAGATTGCGAATGTAGCAGGTGTGTTGACGGAACGCAACTTCGAGGTTAGAATCACAAAATTATCCCACAGAGAATAGATTATGCCCAAGTCCTTCAACGTAATAAACCCTTAAAATTGTAACATTCCCAATCTGATAGTCTCCATAATCTTTGCAACATGATCATTACCGAATTTGACAGTACCCAAGAACTTATTACTTATTGACGAAATTAGTGAGCTGAGAGCGATCTCCGGTCATATGCTTGGAGCAGCCGAGTCCCAACTACCAGAGGAACAATAGGACGACCTGCATCATAGAGAGGAACATGGAACATTGTAAACTATGGATCCTCGAGATTGACTGGGTTCCGAATTATTAGCATTTACAGATTTAATAACATTATAATTGTTAATAGGAACACTAGTTTTAGACCTCCTAGGTTTCTAAGTAAACCAATATGACGACAGGTTTAGGTGTTTTAATCTAGAACAAATGATTTCCTAAGGGGCACTTCAGTAGTTGTGGTAATCCTAGTTAAAGGGCACGCATTTCCTACTATAGTGAAGGTCCGACCATAGGTCGTCCAAATATATCCACTATTGGTTAAACACCTTTCCTGTTGGTTTCCAACTTTTCTCTTTGAATTTTTTCTTAACAGAATCTAGATTTTAGCACGAGCATATCACATTATTATAAAATCAAGAACACACAATCATGATTATCAAAGCATGGCAACCATTAACACCAACACATTAAGTTTATATCGCATTAAGCTTGGAATGCTGCACATGAGCAGTTCCTTTAGGTGCAACAACACAGTCTTTATTTTTAAAACTAGATTTAACTTTCCTAGGGTGGGATTCTACTTTATTCTTCAGATTACTACTTGGTGTTTGCTGAATCTTATCATTCTTTGTATTGCCTGAAGGCTGTGATCCGCTAGCACTAGTAGACTGTTTTACTCCTGTAGAAGACAACATAGGTGTGTTAGAACTAGTTTGAGTCTGGTTGTTTTTTTTGTTTCTTGAGGATGTGACGGGATCAGTGAATCTAACTCTTTTGACTTTGTTCACTGGTTCACAAAAAGAGCCACTAATTGGTTCTCACAGAACAGTTATAACTAGGACAGGGTTTACTGATTGTAAAAGTGATCCCCTGAATTAGTTTAGGCATACTTACAGCAAATTCTAAAGAGTTGATCTAAGAGGATAATTAAGCTTAATATATCGACTGGGGGGGAAGAATCTCAGAACTGTTGGCTTCTTCCTGAGAATTGCTTATATAGGCAGAGTGATCTGTCCTTTTATTCAACAATTTGGGGGTTATTGGTTCCACATTAACTTGATGCAACTCTGGATCACTAGGGTGGTTTGAAACATTATTATCAACTAGGGCTGTTCCTTTAATTTTTCCTAATTCATCTTGAGTGCGTAATTGCCAAAGCCCCCCCTCCCCCCCCCCCCCCACCCCACCCCCCCCCCCCCACGCCCCACCCACCCACCTTTTCCTGAAGACAAGCATTTAAATCAGAAATTTCCGTAGACTTTATATTGACTTGATTAATTAATCATCACATTTTTCTTTGATCGAATACCGTTGATGGTTAAGATCGAGTCATAAAGTTGCTTATAGGTATGTTTCAAATGCTCATTCTCAGCAATAAGCTTTGTCACCCTATGATCCAATTCAATATTTATGGTTTCAATCTCTTCTAAGTCCTGTTTGATCTTATCCTTATCCATTTTTTTTTTTTTTTTTTTTTTTTTTTTTTTTTTTTTTTTTTTTTTTTTTTTTTTTTTTTTCCCCTCCCCACTTAAGATTTAATTAATCTCTTTTCACACTTTTTAATTACCGTGTACCTTTCCTCTTGGGACTGAGCTTCAATTCATTTTTAATTCAAACAATTGATCAAAACTTGGAACACTTTGATTTGAAACAGAATTTTCTCTTTGAAAAATTTCCTGTTTAAGTTGAGTGTCAACTTCTAAAGAGATGCAATGTTTTTCAAGAATGGTAAAACTTTTGAACAGTTTATCGTAAGTTTCTTTTTCAACGAAATCTGTTTGAAGCTCAGTCTCAAGGTTGAGACACTTTTGACATTCACGCACATTCACAGAATCATTATCCACAGAAGAATTAACAAGTAAGTTCACAATATCTTTGCTCATCACTTGTTTCAAGATTCGTATCATTTTCGTTCAAAACTCGATCCATCTTAACTTCCAATTGTATTGACTCAATACGATGTTGTTCAAGCCTGTTCCATTTGATAGAAGACATTTTGGACTTCAGAAAGTTCATCAACCAAATGTTGGTTGAATGTGCTAAATAAGTCCTTCAGAGCTTGTACAAATGGAATTATTTCATCCCTAAAACAAGCTTTTATATGTTCGAAACCCCACGAACCCTCAGTGATAGCTGTGGGTGTGGTCCTTTCTTTGACTACCACATCAAAGTTAGCAAGATGGTGTTTAAGTTTCTTCAAACTCGTGTTAACCATGCTGACTTTAGGAAGTTCTTTTGGAACCTCAACATTGGTGGTCTAATAGAAATGTGGGTTCGAAGAATTCTAGAAATTCCTGAGACCAAAAGGCTTGTTCAGCAGATAATTCAATTTGTGGAACAAATCGTGTTGAAAAATCTTTATAAAGTTGGTTAAGAGCAGCATAATCTATCGGTGTGGTATCAACTTGCTTTTCCTTTCCTAACATCATATTATCCTTATGTTTTAAAAGCATTTTGGAAACCTCTCTTTCAGCAAAGTGCTACGGTCTCTTCTTCTGAGTCAGGATTCACAATTAATTATTTGAACAATAATATCACCAACATATAGCTTTGGTTTCGACTGCTGAGCTTTCTGCAGATAGAAGGGATTTTGAAAACCTAGAGCTTGTTTAGTGGTATTATCATAGAAAAACTGAGGTTTCGTCAACATGTAAACAGTTTGTGCAGATTGATCTCTTTTAAAAACAATATTATCTAGATGTTTGATCTCTGCTTTTCTAGAGCATTTCTCTATCAAATGTTCCTTAGAATTCTTCTTTCTTAAAATCATTTTTTAGAAGAGTAACCGTTTGTAATAAAGATTCCTTTTCTTTTAAATGTTCTGAAAGAGTTTGTTTAAGAAGATCAATCTCTACAGACTGTGCACATGTGTCTGAAACGTTATCCTTACTCCTTAAGTCAACATTTTGTCCTTCTTTCAAAACTTTAACTTGTTCCTTATATCTTTCAAGCTCAGCAGTTAAGGTATCATTGACACTCTTATTTTCCAGATTAGTCTTGGTACAATTAGCTACTTGAGTTTTAAGCTGTTCAATCACAGATAATATCAAATCATCTTGTTGTACAGAGGAGTTAGACTTCTGAACAGTTGCTTGTTGTGATTCAATCACATACTGAGAATAAGGAATGATATTGCTATCACTGGTTATTTCAGTCTCTGAATGATTCACAACATTCGACTGTTGAGAAGACGACATCACCTGCACAGCTTGATTTACCACATTATTATTCATATTATCATGATTGTGTACCTCAGCAAGAGCATCTGAACCATAATGAGATAAATTCACCATGAGAGCAACTTTGGCAGAGTTAAGTTCACATAATCAGAGTCATATGCATTCAAATCATCAGCTTGATAAGTAGCATTGCATTCAAATCATTCGCCATGTGTGCTTTGACCTTCAGGAATATCTAGATCTGCCAAAAAAGCTATCTCCCTCATTTAGAATTTGACCATGTCTTGAGCTTGTACCAGCAACACTTTCTCCTTAAACTACAAATCATCCCTTTTTCTCTTTGTTTGGTGCACCTTGTAACTACCTCAAATCTAAGTATCAGCGATGTTGAAATATCCGAAGGCTTACATTATTGGGTCAACATCACAAGATCAAGAACAGCTACTAAACTTGTCGTTTGAAAAGATACATGGTTAACAAATACTTGTTTGTTACAATAATCTCACGGCGTCAAATGGGTTCAACAAATGAGATAAAGATTTCGGTATATAACAATTGTCCCCAAAGTGTTATAAGACCCCCAAATCTTAAGTGTTACTCTTCGATATCGACTCCCAATGTATCATAGCCTCGTGCCTTATTGACCTGAAAACATGCTTAAAACGCAACATAAAGTTGGTGATTCCATAAAAGGTTTATGTAAATGGATGGTAGACCGGCAAGATTTCCAAGTGCATGATAAGCCATCAAATGACAAACATCATAAAAACGTAATTACGTTTCCTAAGCTCATGAACACCGAGAATCGACTATATGAATGCAATTATAATTTGCCAACTGGTGTCCCGTGAATGATTGCTCACCCTGCAACATCCCAAAATTCCACATGGTATGGTCGCGTTCCCATGATAGCTAGTCACCCGAAACGGGAGTGGTCATCCCTAATAGATCTATCATAACAATTCGCGCAAGCTCATCCCAACAAACAATGTAATTCCCAATCACATCTATGCAATTAACAGTTCATGATCATGGACATAAAAGGGGTTATGGTAACTTAGGCAAACACGTAATCATGGCATAAAATGTACACTTGCGTCCAGTTTGTAAAACAAAGCATGTTCTCACCCCAAGGATGTAAATCATTTAAATAATTGTAAAGCATGGGGCTATGAACTCACCTTAGCCGGTAGTTCTCTGAATGATAACAAATATCCAAGTAAGCAGTGGATCACACCGTTAAGTACCTAAGTAAGTACGGTCAAGTCTTAGTTTACACATTTAAACTAATGGTCTCCCTGGTAATAAAACTAAATCCCATTTTAAGTTTATATATACCGTGATCACTTGTGTAGTGATGCACAAGATCATTGTATTTATACTTTCGATGGTTCTCGAGAAACGTGAAATCATTATTAATAAATGTACATTATTTATTAACTCGTTATTAAAGCCGTCGATGTCCGAACATCTTAGTATTCGACCGACGTGTTAAGTGTTTCATTTGTTTCACTTTTGTTCACTAACATACCCTTAGGTTTCTAGTTGTTACACTTTTAGTCCCTAGGTTTATAAATATACCCTTTTATATTTAAACCCTTTTATGTTTCAAAAGTGACATAATTAGTCCCTTGAGTTTACAAAGAGTAGTTTTTGATCCTTATAATTTCACTTAGCTCCCTAAGTCTTAGAATGTTGCAAGAATGGTCCCTAGAGTTATTGTAATTCGAAAAGTAACAAAACTAATCCTTCAAGTTTCGAAATTTACGTTTTTAGTCCCTTGACTTGCGAAAATTCCATTTTAACTCCGAATAAATCCCAACGAGTGGCATTTCATCTCGTTAAGTCCATATAAGTAGAGAAATAGTTCGGCTAGAGAATAAGCATTTCGAGCTTATTTTGGCTTAACGGGCCTTGTTGGGCCCGTTAAGGTCCGTTTAGGGTTTTAAGGACCCATTTTAGTTTTAATAAGTTCGAATGTTCATAATAAGTTCACGTGGGCTGTTTAAGCTTAAAATAAGCTCGGTGAGCTTATTGAAGCTTATTTCGAGCTTGTTGGGCTTATGGGCCCAATGACTTAACCCGATAAGGGTGTTTAGGGTTCTTGGACTTTTCCTAGTGCTTTTCCATCTTGTAATAAGCCGAATAAACTGTTTCCTTTTTCAGCTTATTTCAAATAAGCCAATAAGCTAATAAGCAACTCAAATGGGCCGGTCTTGGGCCCGTTTAGGCCCGGTAGGGTTTTAAAAGGTCTAGTTGGGTCCATTAGGGTCCGTTAAGCTTATTTAGATCCAATAAGCACCTTAGGGGTCGGTTTGCTCATTTAGCTTATTTGATAAGCTAATAAGCAACTGTTTGGGCCTATTGGGCCCGATAGAAACCCGGTAAGGGTTCTAGGGGTTCGGGCTCAATTCTTTTGGGTCCAATGTCTTTGCTAGGATCATTTGAAGGTTTATAGGCGGTTTAAGCTCGCGAATAAGCTGTGAGAGCTTATTCGTGGCGTATGGATTATTCTTGTGGACTCGGTAGTGGGCTTGAAGGCCCATTAAGGTTTCGTTTGACTCCACGACTTGCCAAAGGGTCCATTAGGTTCTTAGTTTCATTTTAAACTCGATAAGCCGTGTATAAGCACACGAATAAGCTGTCTAGCTTATTGTGGCTTATGAGCTCACATTGGGCTCGTGTTGGGCTTGCGTAACAGGCTAGCAAATGGACCGGTGAGTCCATTAAGGGTTCGTTTGGTTCTAACAAGGAATGCGAATGGTTTATCTAGGTCCTTAAGTCCACGTTGAGCTTATTAAGCCGCGTAAGCTTACCAATAAGCTATTTAGGGCTATATGGTTCCATGCTCACTTGGCTCTCGTAAAAAGACTAATAGTTCGTTAGGGCCCGAAAGGTTTATTACTGTGTTAAATGGTTCGTAATTGACTAGTACCAAAACGACTGTGTTTTAACATTTTCTAAGTTGCACCGTGACATGCAAACTGTTATTATTGTCGACTGACGTTGTTTCCACACCCTCATCTACGATTTCGTGATTACAACATAGTTAACGTATAGTTTCTTTTTTAAATTTACGAACAAGGCTTATTAAACCCTCGCCGTGTACATTTTTATTATAACATGATATGTTCGCTTAGCTTATACTTTTCTAGCAGCGTGCAAGTTATTAACGAGTACAATGTGCTCATACAATGGTCATCTTTATGTTTATCTTGGTCTTTCCCGTAGCACGTCGAACACATACCCTTGACCCACTAAACTATTTACAAATAATGAACTCGTAAATATCGAGAGGAAAAGAGTGTATACAACTTACAAAAGGACCTAGAGCTCCGAGATATTTATGATGGACGTGTAGATCGCTAACCTTAGACGATGTGCCCCTTTGCGAATGTTGTTGCGGTTTGATACCCGAACATACAAAGGAAGGAGTGTTTGAGTGTTTTGTAAGTTTAAGAAAAGGTCCTAAGTTATGTTGTAGAGCATATTTATAGGCAAGTGAGTTTAGTTACATCTCCTAGTCCACAACAAAACCAAACCGTGCCCTTAGGAGGTGGTTTCGAGACTTGCTAGTTAATCTCACATGGTTTTAAGTTAAACCACTTGAGTACAAGTATTAATTAGGAGTTGAGGTAACAAGAATCTTCTAATTATGGAAATCCATGATTTGGTGTGTTGTTTCACTAGCTAACGCGCTAGAAAAGCAAAGGAAACAAAATGGGTATTAACCATTGGGTAAGAGGTTAGTAGGAGACCATTAGGACAAAATTTAATTACCTAGTATGTGTACATGTACCTTTTAGGATCATTAGGGAGATTTGCTAGTAAATAAATCACCAAGGACGATTTCATATGGGTTTACTTGCCCTTATTCGACTTTAAAGTGATATAAACACAAGACTTGATTAAGTTTTTGTGTTTAGGCTTTTAAAGTGGGTATTGGTTTGAGTCTAGGTAAGTCTAGGTATTTCCGGGGTGCGTCCAAATGTATTTTATCGCGAAACGTAACCCTTTTACGTGACCAATAAAAATAAAATACTCAAAGTACATAATTATTCTCAAAATAATTATTCCTTACTTGGTTGATGTAAACCTTAATTTATTTGGTGACCGTTTACACTCATTGGTTATTTCTAGTCTACGCGGTTTAGCTTTAAAAGTAAACATTAAAAGTAAACGCGTATCGGACTAAAATAAATAGTGATCATTAATATAGTCGTACAATGACACGAAAATGAGAAATGTTACAGTCTCCATCCCGGTAAATACTTTGTCCTCAAAGCTTTAAAGACCTTGTAGTGGAAACGACGTAGGGCCGGTTTTGTGAAGAGTTGTGGGTATTTTTGTTTGAACGAATCTTCACATTCCCAGGTGAACTCAGGGCCCCGCCTAGAGTTCCAGCGAACCTTAACCAGTGGTATCCGGCTCCGCTTCAATCGTTTGATCTCCCGTTCCATGATTTCAACGGGCTCTTCCACAAACTGGAGCTTATCGTCAACATGAATTCCTTCTAACGCGGCATGACTAATGGTTCCCAATCGTCATAACATTTCTACAGATTTGATACATTGAAGTGGGGTGAACTCTACTCAACTCTTGAGGAAGTTCCAGCCTGTAGGCAACCTTTCCAACTTTTGCTAATACTTTGAAAGGTCCGACGTATCTTGGGTTCAGCTTGCCCCGCTTACCGAACCGTACGACTCCTTTCCAAGGTGAGACCTTGAGCATAACTCTGTCTCCAACTTCGAACTCCATCGGCTTTCGCTTCCGATCAGCGTAGCTCTTTTGTCGGTCCTGTGCCGCCTGCATCCTTTGCTTGATCAGGACGATCTTTTCCGTTGTTTCCTGGATTAATTCTGGACCAGTCAGTTGGGCTTCCCCAACCTCGGCCCAGCACACTGGTGATCGACATTTTCGACCATATAGCGCCTCATACGGGGCGGCCTTTATGCTAGCGTGATAACTGTTGTTGTAAGAGAACTCGGCCAATGACAAATGCTTAACCCAGCCTTTGCCAAAATCAATCACGCAAGCACGTAGCATGTCCTCGAGAGTTTGAATGGTCCTCTCGCTCTGGCCGTCAGTTTCTGGATGATACGCAGTGCTCATGCTAATATCCGTACCCAAAGCTTTTTGAAATGATCTCCAAAAATTTGAAGTGAATCTCCCATCACGATCACAGATAATTGAGGCAGGTATCCCGTGTCTTGCCACTATCCTGTTCAAGTACAAATCTGCCAGTTTATTCCAAACGATTCATTTCTCCACCTATTGGTAAAAGTGAGCAGATTTTGTAAGTCGATCCACAATCAACACCAGATGGTGTCGAAACTTGTGTCGAACCTAGGAAGTTTGTGATAAAATCCATTTGTTATATTATCCTACGTCACTCAGTATTTCTGTTGTACTAGCAATCCGGATGGCCTTTGGTTTCGCCGTGACCCTTGCACATTCAGGCATTTGGCTAACAGCGAGCAATTCAGCCTTCATGTTTTGGCCACCAAAATAATTTTCTTCACATCTGGTAACTCTTTCTGAACCGGGATGGATAGAATATTTCGACTTGTGGGATATCGTTGCATGAATCACGGATCTTAAGTCTCCATTGGCCAAGGTATCCAACTCCTGCAGTGTAAGCATAGAGGTCCCATCAGCATACGCGGTTTCCCGCCTTATCCTTGGGAATAATCCCTTTCGACATACCTCCTAAACGCTTCTTTTACGATGTTCTCTGTTTCTGAGCTTCCAAACCAATTGTCAAACTCAAGGCTCGAACCCGCAATGGCTACAATCCGTTCTTTACGCTCAGCAGCATCGCCACTAACGTGTGCTTTCCCTGGATTGATAACGAATATCACAGTCGT
Source organism: Tanacetum coccineum (assembly GCA_026074375.1). NCBI lineage: Eukaryota > Viridiplantae > Streptophyta > Magnoliopsida > Asterales > Asteraceae > Tanacetum > Tanacetum coccineum. The sequence goes on along the minus strand of BQNB010001385.1, from coordinate 107,942 downwards.
AAAGTCCACTCATAAATCTCAAGCCACGGCGCTTGCCTCTGTTAAGCTCCTTCTGATCGAGAATGTTGTTGTAGGCTTTTATGAAATCGGTGAAATACGGTGCATCTCGGGTTTTCCGAATAAAATAGTGTCTCCAATTTTTAGGCAAACACTACCCGCTCCAAGTTTCAAAATCGTTGAGTGTGTAGTTTCTTCTCAGTGAACTTTAACTGTCGAGAAGCAAAAAGGCAATCACCTTCTCTCTCTGCATTAACACCGCACCTAATCCTTTTGTGACTCATCACAGTAATACCACAAAGTCCTTCGCTCCCTTCATTAAAGCCAAATTGGGGCCTCTGCACAACTTCTGCTTTATCAACTGGAAACTTTTCTCTTCCTTTTCCTCCCCAAGTCGAACTGATTCCCTCCTGAGTAAGTTTCGTCATATTGACTTAGCAATCTTCTAAAATCCATCAATGAACCTCGATAGTAACCGCAAGACCTAGAAATTGGGCGGATCTCCCGTAGGTTCTTTGGAGATGCCCAAACCTTGATAGACTCTATCTTGCCGGGTCCCCAACATGTATTCCTCAACTATCAATGATAATGACCGATGAAATTGTACCTCGAATCCAAAATTCGCATTTTGAAAACTTGAGTACAACTTTTCCTTCTTAAAGCAATCCCAAAATTGCTATTAAGGTGTTCTTCATGCTCCTTTCGTCCTTTGATAATAAGTATGTCATCGTCAAGACAATTACGAACTATCCAAGTAGGGTTTTGCATACTCGGATTCAATGAGGTCCATGACTACCGCATGTGCTTTTGTCAGTCCAAATGGCATAACCTGAGAACTCGTAATGGCCACACCGAGTTCGAAAATGCCGTCTTCGGGACTCCTATGTTCTCGAACTCTTAAAGCTGGTGATATCCCGATCTCAGATCTATCTTCGAGTAAATACGGACCTTGAAGTGATCAAAACAAATCGTCGATCCTCGAGAGTGGATAACGGATTCTTTATCTGTCAAGTTTGTTTAACTCCGCGGTAGGCAATGCACACCTGAACGATCCGTCTGTTTTTTGACAACAAAGACCCGTGCTCCCCAAGCGAGGAACTAGGCCTTATGAAACCTGTTGTCAAAAGCTTCTTAGTAGTTGGTTCTGAAAGTCCTTCATTCGATGTGGCCAATCGTATGTGTTCTCTAGCTACGGGTGCAGCTCCTGGGAGATTAAGTCGATTTAAATTCACCGTCGAGCTGGAGGAATACCTGGCAAGTCCTCGGGAAAACACCTCTGAAAATCCGACGATTGGTACGATCCTCTATTTTTCCTTTCCGACTTGTCCTCCTCCACTCCTCCTTCCCCAAACCCTCCCCTCTCTCTCCTCCTTTTTGGCGGATATCTGTGCTAGAAAGGCCTGGCATCCCTTGGCCATGTACTCTTGAGCTTTTGAACATGAGATAACTGCCAACCGGGATTCTCTCCCGTCGCTACTTTCGTTACCATGAAAAGTCAAAGTTTCATTTCCGTAGGGAACTTGAATGAGTTTTTCATCGCATATGATCACAGCGTGATATCTCCTTAACCAGTCCATACCGATAATGACATCCGATAACACCCAGTCTACTAGCATTATATCCATGATGAATGGATGGGTCAAAAATTAAAGGTGCAACCATCGTAAATTGGTGTCTATCTGACTAAATTTTCCATCAGCTAACGTCGACATCATAGCAATTTTCTAATGAAGTGGGGGTCGATGTTTATCAATGGATCTAATGCAAGTGGATATAAAACTTCTATCGGCACCGGTGTCGAATAAGATAGATGCATAGTGATTATTTAAGAGGAACGTACCAGTGACGACATTTGCATCAGGGTTTCCTGGTGCATTTCCCCTCTTCTCTGCATTCCCAACTGCATAAACCCATCCTTGTGCATTCCCATTTCCTCCATTTTTATTTCTTTCATTTTGGACAATCTCTTTGAAGTGTCCCGTCTACACACTCAAAACAAAAAACAACCATTCCCTTTGGAGTTGCCCCCATTGCCCTTCTAGTGTTTAGTACATTTGTTACCAGTACTCCTGCAATCGCGAGCAAAGTGCCCTATCTTGTTGCACTTGTGGCACCTCTGGGTGCACGGGCCATTGTGGTGAAGATGGCACTTGTTGCACTTGGGCAAGGATCCACCATACGGCTTCCTTTCGCCTGTCCCCATGTTGTAGACTTTGGCGACATTCTGCCTCTTGAAAGGTTGTTGTTGGTGATTATGGTTGTTTCTAGATGAATCATCAGCCCTCCTTTTGTTGTCAGATTGCCTTTCAGCATAGGTGAGGAGTTTCCGATCCATCAAGTCATTGGCCAACTCGATAGTCTCATCCAATGTCTTGGGTTTGGCAGCTTTGACGTTCCCATAAATGTTGTCAGGAAGTCCACTGAGGTACTTGTCAACTTTCTCAGTTTCATTGGCAACAAACTTGGTACATATCAAGGTTAACTCTTGGAAACGTTCAGTGTATGCTGAAAGTCGTTCCCCTTGATTTTAGGTTCCAGCATTTCGATTTCTAGCTTCATGATTTCATCCCTGGCGGACAATACTTGTCTGATCATCTTCTCCTTGAGTACTTCCGCAAGTCACTACGGGCATATGCCTCTAGACCTAAGTCTTATCTGACCATTTGTACTCCACCACGTCAAGGGCGGCACCTAACAAGTGCAGTGGGCAAACTTAACTTGATTCTCATGCACAACCACTGATATGAAAAACTGACTCCATCTTTTCAATCCATCGAGTTAAACCGAACCACTGCCTTCACCCTTTGAAGTTCAAAGGTTGGCACTTCATGAAATCAGCGTAAAAACAAGGACACGCAGTTTGCACGTTCCTTCGGTTATCCCCGTGCGAACTATGGCTTCCATCTCCATTGGTGCGATTCGCACGAGAGGTTTGGGTCGATCAGCTTGATGGATTCGAGGGGTCATGTGTTCGGATGGTGTTATTGATATGGGTAATTTGGTCCTCCTCTTGGTTGTAGGTGCCCATGATTTGTCTGGATCACAAAGAACAAAACATGAGGTTAAATTGACCGAATATAATAATATATAGATGAAAAATCAACACAAGAGAGGTATAATAGTACAAAGTAACCACATCCATTTCATTTCATAAACTTTGAAATTTTACATTAATAGTCGGACTGAATACACAAATACATACAAAAGATCTAAGCTATCTAGAGCGGGGTGAACCCTAATACTTAACATGCCCGTACAATGACCTAAGCAAAATACAATAACATAATCACTAGATTGAACTGTCGCGTCCCCAGAACCTCCTGTGATCTGAATCCTAGCCTCTGCCCGACTGTCCACTGTCCCTCCTCTGCTCACGCATGTGCTAAACAACTCAGCCTGCATGTCGCTCATCTCTCTGAGCCTCATAGCCTCCGATAGACACGAGCGTCTCTATCATACCTTGTCCTGGCGCCTATATCAGTCTCTCGAAGTGTCTCGCCCTAAAATCAGTAATGTGCTGCATCTGAAAGCGAGTCTCATACCTGGTGCTTGTGTCTGAATGAGAGTACTCTGCAGCTGTACGTGTTCTGGTAATGCCTGTAGATAGGTCCACTCATGTGCGTACACATGATCACGATGGGTCTGAAGGCTGCGCTGATGGGGATGTTTGCCTGGGTGCTCATCCTTATCGAACGAGCCCAAGCCTCAGCGGAAGCATAGGGCTCCTCCTCCACCATCCTACTGTCTCTTGGAGAGTCATCCTACCCCCATAAGTAATTCGACCCGCCCCTTTAGGGCGAGTTCATATCGACACCTGTGATATACAGACCTAACCATCCTGAGCATTTACCTCTAGTAGGGCATACAACCTTTGTATCCCTCTCGGGACTCCAGCAAGCTCTACAACCCTAGTGTTTAACCTCTTCACGGTCATAGTGTGCTATCTCATAGAACTGCCTCCGGCCGGATCTACCCAAGTATCCCTAAATCCCATAACCAACATCTCTATCCCCTGTTCGCCTCTCTTCAGCATCTACTGTGGCTACAAACCCATAATCTAATCCCTTGACCTCATGGCAGGTCTAACAGAGGAACCTCTCCGATCTCATATCTGGAGCATATAGTGACAAATGCAACCTCTTGCGGGGAGCTGCTCAGACTCAGAAATATCATCCCTACGTCAACAGGTGATGGTATATGTGGTAGAGATGGTGGTAGTTGGTGTGGTAATGAAGGTGGTGTAATGCGGCAGTAAACTGCATCAATAAGAGCCTGGTGGATGCTATCCTAGTGTCTGGATTTGTTAACACCCAGATGAATGGTGGTAAAGGTGGTGAATGTGCAGGAGGAGCCATGCACCTAAGCAAGGCCGCTCCCCTGCAGATGGTGGTGATAGTGAAATAGGAGGTGATGGTGATGGAGTAGTCAATGGCCCAGAAGTCCTCCACCTCCTTCCTCTGGTGGAAGGGATATGAAGTCTTGGGTCGGCTGGAAATCCTAGCCCCAAAGAGGTAATGTCAGTGGAGGGTTGTGGTATAACAGGCTCTGTTCCCTCAGTGGGGAAACAGCTCAACAAGAGGTATGACGGTAATAGAGTCAAGCCGAGCTCAATGCCTCATGGCCTCCTCACTCGTCCTCCCTCATCCTCCTCATCCTCACTCAATCCTCATAACCCTGAGGCGCACCCCTAAGATAATAGGCCCTGTCATCAACTGATCTCCATCATCTCCCCTCGTCCAGTAGGATATTCAACGCGGTCCATAGCCTCTGACCTCATCATCTCTCGATTCCACCTCCAGATCCTCCTCGGATCGACCCAGTAAATATATCCAGGTGACTCAGCAGAGGTGAAATCAATAGTGGTAATGGCTGTCCTCAGCCGGAAACTCAATAGGTCATCCTCTAATGTATATCTCCCGGGTATATAGGCTCTGCACGTAGCCATGGAGAGGTACATGGTGCCTGGTATAACATAGGTTCGCCCCGGTCAAAATCCTCATCCGTGAGGAAACTTGGTATGTATCTGGCGGTTCACACGACGGTAAAACATAGAATATGAACACCAACTGCCTAGTATGTAATTGCGGTGACGGTGATAGAGCTACAGCTGTAGCGGGAGTCTGTCGTATCCTAGTACGATGACCCGTGGTATGCCTCCCTCCGATATCTCCTCATAATCGGCTCCCCAGAAAGCCCTGCCGGGCTCAGAGTCGGTGTAGACGGAAGTGTAGGTAACATCAGACGTCGCTGAAGACATGGTTACTGCAAAAAGTAAAAATAACTTATATAAGTATTTCTTATAAGAAAATCGATAAGATATGTTTGTAAGGCTTTAATACTAAAGTCCTTATAGTAATATACGTAATATCATTTATATACACGTATATTAATCAGGTAAGCACTTAGTAACCCTACTAATGCTTAACCATGTAATGTCCATGTAATCATATATGCCTAAACGTAAACAAGTTAATGCATGTTAAGTCCCCACAAAACCCTTTTGAGAAAAAAGTTTTTTGAAATGGTTATAGTCCCCAGACAAAAACTTTTTGACTGGTTCTTCAATTACCTGGCTCTGATACCAATCTGTAACACCCTCAAATCTGAGTATGCAGCGGAATGTTGAATATCCGAAGGCGTTACATTATTGGGTCAACAGCACAAGATCAGAGAACGACTACTAAACGTGTCTTTTGAAAAAGATACATTGGGTTAACAAAATACTTGTTTGTTACATAAGCTCACGGCTTCAAATGGTTCAACAAAATAGATAAAGATTTCGGTTTATAACAAATGTCCCCAAAGTGTAATAAGACCCCAAAATCTTAAATGTCGACCTTCAATTATCGACTACCCAATGTATCATTGCACCTCGTAGCCCTTAATTGAACCTGAAAACATGCTTAAAACGTCAACATAAAGTTGGTGAATTCATAGGTTTATGTAAGTTGGTGGTAGGACCGCAAGATTTCCAAGTGCATGATTAAGCAACAAATGCAAACATCATAAAAAAAGTAATCACGTTTCCTAAGCTCATGACACCGAGGCTCGACGTATATGAATGCAATTATAATTTGCCAACTGGTGTCCGTGAATGATGTGCTAACCCTGCAACATCCCAAATTCGACATGGTATGCGTTCGTTCCCAGTGATAGCTAGTCACCCGAACGGGGATTGTCAATCCCCTAATTATAACTAATCATAACATTCCGCGCCCACAACAATGTATATTCCCAAACACATCATGCAATTAACAGTTCATGAATCATGTACATAATGGGTTATGTAATTAGGTAAACACAGTAATCATGGTATAAAATGTACATCGTCCAGTTTGTAAAACAAAGCATGTTATCACCCCAGGAGTAAAATCATTTTAAATAATAGTAAACATGGGGCTATGCACTCCACCTTAGCCCGGTATATCTCTCTGAAATGACAAACAATATCCAAAGTAAGCCGTGGTTCACAACCGTTAAAGGAACCTAAGTAAGAACGCTGCGGTCCAGTCTTTAAGTTAGTTTACAACACCTTTAACAACAACTAACGAACGACTCATGGTATAAACAAAATTACCCTTTTTAAGTTTATATAAACCTACCGGATATCACATGTGTAGTGATCACACGATCATTGTATTTTATTATTATAACTCTTCGATGGTTCTTCTCCGAGAAACGTGAAAATCATTATTATATTAAATTGTGACATTTATTTATTAACTCGTTATTTAAATTTAAAAAATAAAAAAAAAACCACCTCCGTCGATGTCCGAAGTGCGACATCTTAGTAAATCCTCGACCGACGTGTTAAGTGTTTCATTTGTTTTTGTTTCACGTTTTGTTTGTTCACGTAACATACCCTTAGGTTTCTAGAAGTTGTTCACAACTAACTTCAGCTCTTGCATTTTAGTCCCTAGGGTTTTATAAATATAACCCCTTTTTAACATGATCATTACCGAATTTGACTGTACCCAAGAATTTGCTGACGAAGTTGGTGAGCTGAGAGCGATCTCCGGTCATATGCTTGGAGCAGCCGGAGTCCAAATACCAGAGGACAATTTGGACGACCTGCATTCATCAAGAGAGGAAGATGGAACATTGGAAACTATGGATCCCCGGGATTGACTGGGTTCCGAATTGTTAGCAGTTACAGATTTAATAACCTTATAATTGTTAACAGGAACACTAGTTTTAGACTTCCTAGGTTTCCTTGAGTAAACCAATGTGACGACAGGTTTAGGTGTTTTATTATCTAGAGCAGATGATTTCCTAAGGGGCACTTCAGTAGTTGTGGTAATCCTAGTTAAAGGGCACGCATTTCCTACTATAGTGAAGGTCCGACCAGTAGGTCTCCAGATATATCCAATATTGGTAAACACCTTTCCTGTTGGTTTCCAAACTTTTCTCTTTGAATTTTTCTTAACAGATCTAGATTTAGCACGAGCATTCACATTATTGATAAAATCAAGAACACACAAATCATGATTATCAGAAAGCATGCAACCATTACACTTAACACATTTAAGGTCAGAATTCGCATTAAGCTTGGAATGCTGCACAGGAGCAGTTCCTTTTGGTTCAACAACATGATCTTTATTTTTCAAACTAGATTTAACTTTTCTAGGGTGGGCTTCTACTTTATTCTTCAGAATTCTACTTGGTGTTTGCTGAATCTTATCTTTCTTTGTATTGCCTGAAGGCTGTGATCCGCTAGCACTAGTAGACTGTTTTACTCCTGTAGAAGACAACATAGGTTTGTTAGAAGCTAGGTTTGAGGTATGGGCTATTTTTGTGTTTCTTGAGGATGTGACGGGCTCAGTGAATCTAACTCTTTTGACTTTGTTCATCGGGGTCACAGCCACTAATTGTTCTCCAGAACTGTTGATACTAGGACATGTTTTACTGATTTTAGAAAGCATTTCTTGAATTAGTTTAGTATACTTACAAGCAGATTCTAAGAGTGGATCTAAGGGATAATTAGCTTTAATATGATCAACTAGATCCCTAAGAACTACGGCTTCTTCCTGAGAATGCTTAATATAGGCAGAGTGAGTTGTCCTTTTATTCAACAATTTGGGGATTATTGGTTCCACATTAACTTGATGCAACTCTGGATCACTAGGGTGGTTTGAAACATTATTATCAACTAGGGCTTTTCTTTTAAGTTTCCTTAATTCATCCTTAAGTGTTGTTATTGCCAAATCCTTTTCCTGAAGACTAGCATTTAAATTAGAAATTTCCGCAGACTTTATATTGACTTGATTAATTAAATCATCACATTGTTCTTTTGATCGAATACGTGCTGGTTTAATCGAGTCATAAAGTTGCTTATAGGTCTGTTTCAAATGCTCATTCTCAGCAATAAGCTTTGTCACCCTATGATCCAATTCAATATTTATGGTTTCAATCTCTTCTAAGTCCTGTTTGATCTTATCCTTATCCATTTTTCCACTTAGAGATTTAATTCTCTCTTTCAACTTCTTAATTACCGTGTCTTTCTCTTAGGACTGAGCTTTCAATTCATTTAATTCAAACAATTGATCAAAACTTGGAACACTTTGATTTGAAACAAAATTTTCTCTTTGAAAAATTTCCTGTTTAAGTTGAGTGTCAACTTCTAAAGAGATGCAATGTTTTTCAAGAATGGTAAAACTTTTGAACAGTTTATCGTAAGTTTCTTTTTCAACGAAATCTGTTTGAAGCTCAGTCTCAAGTTTGAGACACTTTTGACATTCATGCACATTCACAGAATCATTCTCCACGGAAATATTAACAAGTAAGTTCACAATATCTTTGCTCATTACTTGTTCCAAGAGTCGTTCATTTTTGTTCAAAACTTGATTCATCTTAACTTCAAATGTTTTGGACTCAATACGATGTTGTTCCATAGCCTGTTCCATTTGATAGAAGACATTTTGGACTTCAGAAAGTTCATCAACCAAATGTTGGTTGAATGTACTAAATAAGTCCTTCAGAGCTTTTACAAATGGAATTATTTCATCCCTAAAACAAGCTTTTGTATGTTCGAAACCCCACGAACCCTCAGTGATAGCTGTGGGTGTGGTCCTTTCTTTGACTACCACATCAAAGTTAGCAAGATGGTGTTTAAGTTTCTTCAAACTCGTGTTAACCATGCTGACTTTAGGAAGTTCTTTTGGAACCTCAACATTGGTGGGTCTAATAGAAAGTGTGGGTTCTGAAGAATTCACAGAATTCTGAGACCAAAAGGCTTGTTCAGCAGATAATTCAGTTTGTGGAACAAATCGTGTTGGAAAATCTTTATAAAGTTGGTTAAGAGCAGCATAATCTATTGGTGTGGTATCAACTTGCTTTTTCTTTTCTAACATCATATTATCCTTATGTTTTAAAAGCATTTTGGAACGACTCTCTTCAGCAAGTGCTAAGGTCTCTTCTGAGTCAGGAATCACAATAGGATTAGTTTGAACAATAATATCACCAACATATAGCTTTGGTTTCGACTGCTGAGCTTTCTGCAGATAGAAGGGATTTTGAAAACCTAGAGCTTGTTTAGTGGTATTATCATAGAAAAACTGAGGTTTCGTCAACATGTGAACAGTTTGTGCAGATTGATCTCTTTTAAAAACAATATTATCTAGTTGTTTGATCTGCTTTTCTAGAGCTATTTCTCTATCAATGTTCCTAGATTCTTCTTTCTTAAAATCATTTTTTAGAAGAGTAACCGTTTGTAATAAAGATTCCTTTTCTTTTAAATGTTCTGAAAGAGTTTGTTTAAGAAGATCAATCTCTACAGACTGTGCACATGTGTCTGAAACGTTATCCTTACTCCTTAAGTCAACATTTTGTCCTTCTTTCAAAACTTTAACTTGTTCCTTATATCTTTCAAGCTCAGCAGTTAAGGTATCATTGACACTCTTATTTTCCAGATTAGTCTTGGTACAATTAGCTACTTGGGTTTTAAGCTGTTCAATCACAGATAATATCAAATCATCTTGTTGTGCAGAGGAGTTAGACTTCTGAACAGTTGCTTGTTGTGATTCAATCACATACTGAGAATAAGGAATGATATTGCTATCACTGGTTATTTCAGTCTCTGAATGATTCACAACATTTGACTGTTGAGAAGACGGCATCATCTGCACAGCTTGATTTACCACATCATTATTCATATTATCATGATTGTGTACCTCAGCAAGAGCATCTGAACCATAATGAGATAAATTCGCCATGAGAGCAACTTTGGCAGAGTTGAGTTCGTCACAATCAGAGTCATATGCATCCAAATCATCAGCTTGATAAGCAGCATTGTGAGTAATGACAGTCTGTGTGCTTTGACCTTCAGGAATATCTGGATCCGCCAAAAAAGCTAGTTCCTCCTCATTTAGAATTTGACCATGTGCTTGAGCTTGTACCAGCAACACTTTCTCCTTAAACCACGAATCATCCCTTTTTCTCTTTGGTTTGGTGCACTGTCTGGACATGTGACCTTCCCCTTTGCAGTTGTAGCAAATAACCGTCCTCTGTTTTCCAGAATTGCTTCCACTTGCTCCTGGAGTGTAAGTCCTTGAAGTACCCGCAGCAAAAGAAGTTTGTCTCCCCTGAATTGGTTGTAGTGTCACTCTTCCATTATTGATGGTAGCTTGTTGCCTAGGGTTAGACGAGTTTCTCAGCTGATTATTGGTAGTGGGATAACGGGAGGTGACAACTGCAGTAAAAAATGACATCATGTGATTGATTTTAGCTTGAGGTTAATGTGGTATTCAGCCACATTCCATTTGTACTTAAACTTTTTTGTTTTAATATACTTTACCGGGGTAACCCTTTACCCAGAATAAAATATAGTAAATATATATATATATATATATATATATATATATATATATATATAATAATATATATATGCAAGTATGCAATATATGATATGTTATACTTTTAGTCATATGTCTCTCTCTATATATCTGTATATCTATATATATGTACTATATAGGTCGCGGTTGAGACGTGAAGTTTATTGTGCTTGTTGATTGATTGATTGATTTGGATCATTTGCTTAAGGTGAGTTCATAGCCTTGCATTAAATTCTTTAAATATTTTAAACCCGCGAGGGGATACATGTTTGTTTTATAAATCGAACACATATGATTTTATGGTATGCTGGACCCATTATGAGATTGTTTCAGCATAAGTTGCTATTGTCTGTATTCCTTTATTCATGAACCGTTAATTGCCTGTTGTGAGGTAAACGCAAATGCATTAAATAGATCTATTGGGTTTGACAACCCTGTCCGAGGGTTGAATCCTTGTGACCACCCTGTCAAACAGACATTTAGTTATTAGAAATTAGTAGGTATATGACAATAATACCTTGTTTGGGGCACCTTTTTATCATATGAAATACCATATGTTTTGTTAATGTTCGGTGTCATAAGCTTATTGCGTGAAAGAAAAGAAGTTGCTATACATTGCATTTCGTTGCTTTGTTTCCTCGAGAACTAACAATATGTTCAAAGGTTTTTACTTATTGATTAATTTAAACTCTATGAATTTCACTCAACTTTGTTGGTTGTAAGGCGTTTTAAACAAGGTTTTTATCCCAGGTAACCAAGGCTGTGAAGGCAACTATGTCATGGAGTGTGTCTGTGCGAGTGGTGAAAGATTTTAAGGGAAAGACTGTGCTTGTGTGTGTTCTGGTCTTTCAAAAACAATATCTTATGTTGTGTCTAAAACAATATCTTTTATTTGAAAACAATTTGCTTTTCATGGTTTGTAATAGACGGTGGTCGCGATTCTGTAGGACCTAAATGCACTTTTAACTCTGAATATTTATGGAACACATGTTTGGTAAACGTATTATTTGAGTCATTTTCTATTATCGTGGGTGGACGGATGCTATTTAGTAACTACCAAATTGCTAATCTCCGCTATCAAATCTTAATCCCCTGGGGCCGGGTGTTTACAAATGGTATCAAGAGCGGTTCGTTGTAAGAACTAGGTTTCTTTTCAAAGATTAGAATTGTAGCCGATTTTAGATACAAAGAATGTCAAGAGTCTAAAGTTAGTAAGAACTAGGTCGAGTCTTGTGGAAAAACCTAAACTGGGGTGACGCTTCAAACATGCACGCTGATACTCCTCTTTGCTTTTGGTAACATGTGAAGGTACATTTTTTAATTGTTATGTGAAAGTATATTTATGTTTGTATATATGTATGGATTGGTTAATATGAATTATTTATGCATGTGTTGGATGCATAAAGTATTATGTATTGGTGCATTTGTGGCAGTGTGGTTTGTATGCCATAAGAATGTCATGTAAAAAATATATGATAACAACTATTATGATAGTGTTTGAAATATATCTAAAATATATGCGGGATTACAATGTCCGCAAATTAGTAAATTTTTGTTTTGTTGGCGTTTATGCGAACTGTTATTTATTGATAAAGTGTTCCAATAGTAATAAGAAGTGTAACGCTATTAAGTGATATGTATATGTATTTTAAAGATAACATGGTGTAACGTGATTCCTCCCGATCATGATCATGATGTACCCGTTGTTGAGCCGAATCAACATGATGATGCTCTTGTTGTTCCCGAACCTATCTTAGAAGATTAAGACGAAGACCCGTAAGTAAGACGAATTTGAGGAAGAAGGAAGACCTCAAGAAGAAGAAGATGATATTGAAAATCGACATAGAGAAGATGAAAATGAGCCAAGTTGACATATCCTACAAAGAGGTGGATCCTCTTTAATCCTCCCGCCACCTGGCTTTCTGATGTCTGAACCGGATGATGATATTAAGGTTGAGAATCCGATTGGTGAGCATGAGGAATGGAACTATTCCCTGTTAGTGTCTATGAGGTAGGTGAATCGTCTACTGCCGCTATTCCTCGAGAGGATGGTGATAGATTGCTACCTGGCTTTCATGAGACGGGATATTACGTCTCTTTTTTGGGTCCGAATGGGTCAATTTTTTCGAGACGATTGTGTGGTCCGTGAACGGACGCATGCATTGGTCGAGAAGAAAGGAAAGGCAAAGGATAAGTTTTATGGTAAGTTAATTTTGGATTTGGGTAATGAAGTGCGTTCTAGTGTGGAACAAGAACATTACAATGGAAAAGTTGGTTGAAAGCTCAGAATGTTGAAGAAAAAGCTGAGTGTAAGAAACAAGAAGAAGGGAACTTGTAGAAGCAAGGTTGAGGGAACCACATTCCTTCGTAAGCAGATATGAATGAGTTGAGAGTGATCTCTATTGTGACAAGGGTTCGAGCTCAAGAGTGTCTATCAAGAGATGATCCGTAGGGGAATTTGTGTTTGAAGAAAGACCAAATTAAGCTATGATGTTTCGATTGAAGAATGGAGAAAGAGTCCGTTTCTGAGCCGCCAAGGATCACCACCTGATGTGTAGTAGGTTAGTTTCACAATGTAGTTTCTTTTGTTGGTTAATCACTAAACTGAGGTCCTCAGTTGGTTAGAACTATACATTGGTTGGTAATGAATGTTTGTCTCATGTTATGGACACAATTCAACTATGTATTAACTCTTTGGTGATGAAAAAGAATGACTATCTTTTTTGATTTACAACTTAAAGTTGTGTGACCGTTGTTGTGGTTGATTTGTCGCATTATATCATGTTAGAATGTTACCAGATTGTTTTTTTCTAATGTGACATGACGGAATCAAGCCTCCAAATTCTGCACCTGAGACTCGAGCAGCTATTCTCCTGAATGATAAGGAAATGTGTTGATGCCTGCTATTGCAGCTGAGCGGAGCAAGGCAAGGCGCTGTAGGAACGATGCTAGTAGACTGCCATTAGGGGTCGAGACACTACAAAACCTCTTCTCGTGAATGAAATTTTGTTGGGTTTATGAAGTGCAATCCTGCTGCCTTTCGTAGGGTTGAAGGACCTGTTGAATTGCGAAGGTAGTTCGAGAAAACTAAGAGTGTTTTTTAGATTAGCGAATGTGCAGAGGGTAAGAAGGTAAAGTTTGCTGCTGCTACATTAGAAGGACCAGCTTTGACTTGGTGGAAAACTAAAGTTGCAACTATAGGTTTGGAGACTGTGAACCAAATGCCTTGGACTGAGATGAAGCAACTGATGACTGCTGAGTTTTGTCCGATAGAAGAAATACAACGTATGGAGCATGAGTTGTAAAACTTGAGGGTTAAGGAGTATGACATTGTTGCTTATACCCAGAGGTTCAATGAGCTTGCATTGATGTGTCCGAGAATGGTAGAGCCTGAAAGAGTGAAGGCCTGGAGCTTATGATTCGAGGTTTTAACGAATAACATCAAGGGGTGAAGTGACATCGTTGGGCATAAGCCTCTAATTGAACGAAGATGTTGCCGTTATGGCTTATTAAGTTGATGGAAGCAAAGTGCGCAACTAGAAATGAAAGAGTTTTGGAGGGTAAAAAGTGAAAAGTGGGAAAGCCATCAAGGTGGAAATAGTAGTGGGTAAGGCAATCAAAAAGATAACTCTCATCAGACTTTGAAGAATAACCAAAAGCAAGGAAATGCGCGAGCCATGGTTACCACTCCTACTGATGGAAAGCTTCCTTTGTATGAACGATGTTTTACTCGCTATGTTGGTCAGTGTAAGATCAAAGTGTTTTACGAGTGTGGAAAGGGTGGAATAAGGCAAGGTATTTGTAAGGAAAAGAGTGTTGCTACGAGTGCTAATGCTCAGCCTATTTGGACTTGTTATGATTGTGGTGAGCAAGGTCATACTAGGAACCGATGTCCGAAGAAGGTGAAGCAAGAAGAAGTTGGAGAAGTTCGTGGTCGAGCTTATGCTATTAAGGACGCTGAGCCGAAAGGTCCGAATGTGGTTACTGGTACGTTTCTGCTAAATAACCGATATGCTTCTGTTTTATTTGATTTGGGTTCCGATAGGAGTTTTTGTGAACTTAGATCACTTCATTGGCTTTGATATCAAGACCGAAAAAAAAAAATGATAGTTAGATAGTAAGAGTTAGCTGACATAAGGGTAGTTAGTACGAACACTGTACCGAAAGGTTTCACTTTGAGATTATGAACCATAATTTAATCTATCTTATGTCCGATGAGCTTGGTATGTCTGAACGTCATCTATCGTTAATGAATTGGCCTTGTCAAGCACGATGCCATTATCGTCTAGGCGAGAAATTGGTTTGTATAGCCGTATGGAAAATACGGTTGATAGTTTATAGGTGACGAAGTAGATCTTGATAAAGATTATTTCGTGTATCAAGGCCCGTAAGTATGTCGAGCAAGGTTACATTTGTTTTTGGCACACGTTACTGAATAGCAAGTCGAAGGAGAAGACAGAATGGAAGACTTGCCTGTAATTCGTGAGCTTTACTGAGGTGTTTTCTGTGAGAGCTGCCAGGGACTACTACCACCTATTGCGCATGCACACATATAGATTTGGCCCCGCTGAGATGAAAGAGTTGTCGTATAATTGCGAGGAGCTGTTGGAGAAATTGATTTATCTACCAGTTCATCACCGTGGGGAGCACTGGTGTTGTTTGTGAAGAAGAAAGATGGATCTTTTAGAATGTGTATAGATTATCGCGAGTTAAACAAGTTTGAATATCAAGAATCTAAATCCTCTTCGAGAGAAAGTATGATTTATTAGATTAAGCTGAAAGGTTCTAGGGCATGTAAATCAAGATCTGATCTGCGTGATTAAGATATTACCAGTTACGCAATTAGAAATGGCAAGACATTCCGATTACTGCATTTAGGACTCAGTATGGTCACTTTGAGTTTCCAAGATAGTGCCGTTTCGGAATTGACTAGATGCGCCAGCTATGGTTTATGGACTTAATGAACCGAGTATGCAAGCCATATCTTGATAAGTTCATTATAGTGGTTGCATCGATATATTTGATTTATTCCAGTACGAAGAAGAGCATGGAAAGCATTTGGTAAGATATTCTGGAGCTGCAGAAGAGAAGGGAGAATTTATGCCAAGTATTCAAAGTGTGATTTTAGGCTAGATTTCGGTACAATTTTCTAGGTCATGTGATTGATCGTAGTGGTGTTCATGTTGATCCTGCCAAGATCGAAGCCATTAAGAGTTGGGCTGCACCGACGACGCCAACGGAGGTGAGGCAATTTCTTGGATTGGCTGGGTATTATCGGAGGTTTATTGAAGGTTTTTCTTTGATTTCTAAGCCACTAGACTACGTCGACTCGAGAAAAATAATAAATACGAGTGTGGGATAAGAGCTTTTGCAAAATGTTGAAGCAAAAGTTTAGATGTATTGCAACCGATCTTAGCTGCCCTAGTGGAACGAAAGATTTTTATGGTGTGATTTAACGCATCTCCTTAAAGGTTATGGGATCCGGTTAGATGCAAGAGAGAGAAAGTGATAGCGTATGCTTCTAGACAATTAAAAGTCCATGAAGAGAATTACACTACTTACGACTTGAGTATGAGCCTTGTTTTCCCGCTCTTAGATTAGGTGAAAGACATTATTTGTATGGACATGTGTGTGGTTTTCGTGCTGATCACACGAGCCTACAATATATTCTGAATTGGAAAGAGTTAAACTTGAGAAAACGAAGGTGGATTGAGTTGTTGAGTGATTATGATTGTGAAATTCGGTATCACCCTGGAAAAGCGAACGTGGTGGCTGACGCCTTATGTCATAAGGAAAGGGAAAAGCCATTGCGTGTTCGAGCTTTGATGATGACTGTTCACAAAAGAAAGTTTACCGAAGCAGATTCGTGAAGCTCAGGGAGAAGCCATGAAAAGTAAGAACGCAAAGGCAGAAAATTTGGGGAGATTGATTAAGCCGATATTCGAATTTCGCCCTGATGGAACACGTTGTTTTGGGAATCGTGTTTGGTTACCATGATACGATGGATTGAGAGATTTGGTTATACATGATTCACATAAGTCCAAGTATTCTATCCATTCAGGATTGGATAAGATGTATCAAGATTTAAAGTTGTTGTATTGGTGGCTGAATATGAAAGCGAATATTGCCACGTATGTTAGTAAGTGTTTGACTTGTATGAAAGTTAAGGCCGAGCATTAGAAACCGTCTGGGTTGCTGCAACAACCTGAGATTCCTGTTTAGAAGTGGGAAAGAATTACTATGGATTTTGTGAGCGGACTACCGAGAACGCCGACTGGGTATGATACGATTTGGGTTATTCTCGACCGACTAACCAAATCAGCTCATTTCCTGCCTATGAAGAAAACAGATAGTATGGAGAAACTAACGCGACTATATTTGAAGGAAATAGTATGTAGGCATGGTGTACCTGTTTTGATCATTTCGGATCGAGATAGCCATTTTACGTTAAATTTCTAGAGATCGCTTCAGAAGGTGTTAGGGACAAATTTGGATATGAGTACCACTTACCGCCCTCAAACGGATGGTCAAAGTGAAAGGACAATACAAAGTTTACAGATATGTTGCGGCTTGTGTTATTGACTTTGTGAAATAGTTAGGAAAAGTATTTGCCATTGGTCGAGTTCTCATATAACAATAGTTATTACGCAAGTATTAAGGCTGCACCATATGAAGCTTTATACGGACGAATTTTATATCACCTGACATGCTGAGTGAGGTTGGGGATAGCCAACTCACCGGTCTAAAGTTGATTCCGCTACGACTGAGAAGATTGTCCAGATTAAGAATCGTTTTTTTAGTCTTGCTCGTAGTCGCAAAGAAGGTATGCGATAAAAGACTTAAGCCGTTTGAATTTTGAAGTATGGTGATATGGTATTGCTCAAGTGTACGCCAAGAAAGGTGCGCTTGTGCAATTCGAAAAGCGCTGAAAGTAAGTCCACGATAGGTATTGGGCCATTTAAGATTGTAACAGTTTAAGCTTATTTTGACAGTTTTAAGCAACTTGTATGAAAATGAAGTAAAGAGTAACTAAGAAGCACACTTAAGCATTAATTGACATAAATAAGCACACAAGAACAGTAATAAGCTAACAATAAGCTAATAAGCTATTTGCTACAGTAACTTTTAAGCAAAATAAAAAGGAATTGTACCTTTAATCCTTTGCTCAAAAAGGATTTTGGAAACCTAATTAAGCTCTAAATTCCTACCCCAAGCTTATAAATAAGCTTAAACTAAGCTAAAACCAATAAGCCTTCCAAATTTGCTTATTCATCCATGCTTGTTTCAATCCAACAGTAACTTTGCTCTTTCTTGAGTTTCCCTTAAAGTTTTTGTGAAAATGTTTATAAAACAGATTATATGATATAGGAAAAGTAAAACAAGTAACTTTAGAAGCACAATGTGTAAAATTAACTTAACTTAATTTTCATTAAAAGAAATGGAGTACAAGTACATGAAAACTTTTAACTTAAAAACACTTAAAACTATTTTAAAAACTACACTTGAACTACTTAAAAAACTAACTACCAGCCACAATGGCTTTACAAAGCTTTTTATAGTAGAAATACGACTAGGGCTTTTTCCTTGGTCTCTTGCATTTGTGCTTCTTTGTAGACACACTTTTGAGGTGTGTTTGTTGTGGGTGTGCAAACAGAAGTGAATCATGGCCCTCCATTTTTCTTGATGCCCAAGCCGAAACTTATAAACCCTTGATCAATTTTGGTGTGGGTTTGGATTGCCAACATGGCAATCCCATGTGGGTATGTGGGGTTTAAGATGGTGAGGTTTTTGGATGTTTATGGGAAGTCAAACCAAAAGAAAGTGACAGGTTTGTGGGGATATGAAATTGGTGGGAAACAACTTGAGAAGATAAACAGTGTTTTAAAACGTTGGGGGGAAAGTTTGTGGTTTTGGCAACATTAGTCCCTCAAAGATATAACCCTTATTGCATCCATGGTCCTTGTGTTGTTATAGTTTTGGGGACTTGGCAAAACAAGTCCCCAAAGGTTATATCACCTTTTGCAATACTCGTCCGTGGTGTATTAAAAGTTTATGGACTTGGCAGTTTCACCCCTTGGAGTATATCTTTGCCAAATTGGCAGTTTGGCCCCTGTCTTCATTTCCTCCCTTTTCTTCATTAAATACAAGTTTAGGGATTTAGCAATTTTAACCCTCAAACTTATATTCCTTCACATGTTGACTTTTGGATTTGTCGGGGTTGACTTGGGTTGACTTTCAGGCTTGGGCTTGGACTTTGACTTTGTCTTTTTCCTGCTTTTCCTTTCCGAGTCCGGTTTTGTCGTTTTGGCTTTGTTTTTCGTCTTTTTCTTAGATATCAGTTCCTGCACAATACAATTAGCAAAACAAGCGTATATTTGGCATTTTAAGTCCATTTTTTGGTTATTTTAGCTCGTTTTTAAAGGTAAAAGGTATGTGTAATTAAACACATACCAGCCTCCAAGGGTTTCGACACTATAAATAGGACGCACCTTTCATTCTTTCAACTCACACCTCAAACTCAAACACAAACACAAATGGGATCTTAAGTAAGGCCAGGAAGGATCAAGAGAAGCTCCAAGATCATAAACAAAGCCAAGAAATCAAGAGAAATGAGCCTTGAGGTTGTTACCAGGCGTACGAACCAAGAACACCCCATTCGACCTACTTTTAGCTCACGTAAGCTCAAATCCTTGTTCAATAAGCTCCATTTCTGTTTTAGATCTTTAATAAGTATCTTATGAACATGTATAAACTCTTTTTAAAAGCTTTGAGCTCAAAAACCATGTGTGTTTAAATTTCTAAAATCAAACGAACCTTTTGAAACCCTAAATAATCGTTTTCTTGAATTCTATAAGCTAATCTCATAATCTGTTGTAATAAGATATTCTTATAAGCTTATTAGTCATTTCTATTAGATTTTTATCAAGTCTTAAAAGCCTAAACCTATCGGGTTGAATTTTATAAACCAAACGACATTTTTGTGATTTCTTAAGCTCATAAAGCTTTTTTAATTAGTTATATGCTCGGTAAAAGCTATTTATCCTAACTTATTTTATCTTATTATAATAAGCTATAACCTACAAATTACTTTCTATATTGAAAAATACAAGATTTTGAATTTTGGACTTGTTTTGCAAATGTTTCATCGCCAAAGGGGTATATATTGTCAAATTTCTAAAATTATATAACTAGAGGGGCGAAAATATCAATTATCT
Source organism: Tanacetum coccineum (assembly GCA_026074375.1). Classification (NCBI taxonomy): domain Eukaryota; kingdom Viridiplantae; phylum Streptophyta; class Magnoliopsida; order Asterales; family Asteraceae; genus Tanacetum; species Tanacetum coccineum. Next base: position 87,901 of record BQNB010001385.1, on the reverse strand, counting down.
AAGGTTAAAAACGCATAAGGGATTGTTTTTGCCAATTTCTTAAAGTCAAGGGTTTAATTTATATATAAAGGATTAAACTTGTAGATTAATATAAATATAAGGGTATTTATTGCCAATTCTACATTCTTAAAAATATAAAATATAATATTTTTATATAAATTATAAAAATATATATAAATATTATAAGATCTGATTTTATTAAAACCTGACACATTTATCGTTATTAATCATCAATCGACACATTATAAATCAATTATATTATATTTAAAGTAATTTATCATCGAATAGCTTTTGCAGAAACTTAAAATCTTATCGTATCACGTTACTAGAGAAATTCATGTGAGGGGTTCCATTGAGTATTCATTTTGATGAGTTTGCTGGGTTTACGATTTAAAGTGCCCTGGTCCTCTCACAACGATAACTACGTGGCATCTTAGCCTTTTACGATTTGGTTTTGACGAGTTTGCTGGGTTTACGATTTAAAGTGCCCTGGCTCCTCAAACGATACTACATGGCCTCTGGATTATGATAGCCCGAACAGCGATACAATATTTCCATAATTTAATAAATCAAAGATATACGTTAAACTTTATGAAGTTTTGAAACATAAACTATCACACTAAGACTTGACATATCACCCCAGGTTGCGTGACGAAGCCGTTACTTTCACTTGATATACTTTTGCCATCAATCAGATTTCCCTATACTGTTAAGGTGAGTTCATAGCCTCACTTTTAAATCTTCTATTTCATAAACCCGTGAGGGGGATACATGCTATAAACCATGAATACAAGTGTTTTCTAAATGTATGCTATCCTGATATATTATTGCATCTGTTGTCTAAGTCCCTTTATGCCAAAAGACCCCCACCATCATGGACCATTAATCACTTGCGAGTGAACGTGAATATTGTGAATAGGCCTATTGGGATTGACGAATCCCGTTTGTGTTAGCCGGATAGGTAACCAAACGCACTATATTTGAAACTCATAGGTATATGGCAATTACCTACACGGGGGCCATTATCTTTATATATATCATTATTGATATATACACTAGTCAGTTTGAGTGCCATGAGCTTAGACGCAATAATACTGTTTTCCATAATAATTGTACTCATTGCAATTATTACACTTATGGGTGTATAACAACGTAACCCACTCTTATGATGACTTGTATTCACACTATTTATTATAAACCTATGAATTTCACTCAACCATTGTGTTGACCTTTTTAGCATGTTTATCTCAGGTAACTGAACATCTTATGGCACGGAGTGGCACGGACTTGAAGATGGCTAAACTGTTATCATTCAAACTTTATGTTTTCATGTAGATTTTGGGACCTCTGTTTGTAAAAACTCTGATGAAATAATGAATGATAACTTATCTTTTAAAAACGTCTCTTTCGAGTCGTTTTCTATGATTATGACTGTTGTACTATGAAATAATACCCCAGATTAGCTTCCGCTGCTATATGTAAAAAATGGGGGTGTTATAGATTGGTATCAAGAGCCACGGTTATAGAGAACAAGGTTAAAACCTTAACTATAACTACTTTTCTTTTTCTTTTTCCATCCAAGAAAGTCCTCCGTGCCACTACATCTCCTGTATAGTATGTAAAGATACATAACTACTATACTATTATATAAATAACTTATGTTATTTACCGCTGGGTTGTTAATAGAGTGATGTCTTCTCCCAACCATCCTACTTCCGATATTGAGGATGTTTTTTCCTCCAACTTTTCGGACTATATCCCAGCTTCCCGGACTATGTCCCAGCTTCACCAGGAAAAACTTATTCTAGCTATTCAAATAACTCATTTGGTGTAGTTCTAATAGTTTCACCAACTCTTTTACTTTTTCATGATGACCCCTATATGAAGGTCATGCATGCATACTATGCTAATGAATCACCTATTCCACCACCAACTATTGTGCCTCCATCTACAATGCCATCTTCAATGTTTAATCCCCAAGAATTCTTTCTTCCGGAGGAATTATTGTCACCTAAGAAACAAGGCCATAACCAATCATTCTCCTCTACTTCTGCCCTACCTCAAGAATTTAAGATGGGAGAAAGCTCTCGTAAGACAAGTCTGGAACGTCACGAGGAGCAAATTGAGAAAATTTTGAATCACCTAGATGAACTCTCTCTCGACCGCATTGAGTACATAGAAGACAAAATAGAAGGTCTCGGAAATGGCTGGGTGATCATACAACAAGATTTCGACAATCTGGAAGCTGAACTCCAAGAGTCTCGTACTCAAATTGCTAAACTTCAAAGGAAGCAAATGGGAAATAACAGCAAGATTGCTCTGGCTCGCTTCAGGATTGCTAATCTAGAACAAATCATCGAAGAAATCCAAGTCCATCCATCCAGCAGACCATAGGAAAGTCTCTTATGCAATATATAAACTCCAAGAATAACCAGGAAGGACCGATACGGACTACTTAGATAAGATCTCTCATACTAGTTATAGCTTTTGATAGAACCTAGCCATGGGATGTGTGGTATAAATAACAACACTTGTCAAATTTTGACTATGTACAGTACAAAGGCAAGTTGTTCATGATATAATACAATGGCAATCCCGTTATACCTTGTTGTTTCATAATTAATTCATGGGTTTTTTAAAAATAGAAAACATAATATGCCGATATATCCATCCTACAACAACTACACTTATATCTTATCCGTCCATCTCCATCGTTAGAATCATACCATTATTTCTAAATAAACAGTCAATACTTATTTATATGAATTATATATGATTTCGATATTCACTACTAGTAACAATGTTTATTTTTGAACTTTAATCATTTTAAGACTTGTGATATCATTCTTATTACGTGTTATCTTATGTTGATAGAATGCCTCCCAAAAGGATGTCAACATCTGAAGCACCAGCCATGACTCAGGCTGCCATCAGGAAACTAGTTGCTGACAGTGTTACCGTAGCTCTGGAAGCACAAGCCGCTAACAAGGCAAATACTGATTATACCACCAGACCAAGAGAAGCTCCTGTGGCAAGACAATGTAGCACAAAGTAGTTTCATTGACTGCCAACCAATCAACTTCAAAAGTTACAGGAAGGCGTTGTTGGACAAATCCCGCTGGATTGAGCTAACTAAATTAGTGTTTTTCCCCTCCCTAGCAAACCTGTACGAAGACTACAAGGTAAAGTTTTGCTACTTGTATATAAACTGAATAAGCTCTATCCTGGTGGAATTTCTTTTTGGCCCAATGCTAGTGGGATAGAAGAAGCTTACAAGGACTTACCTGGGTTGAATTCAAGAAACTTTTGATAAGAATAACTGTCGTCGCAACTGAAAGTCCAGCAGAAGGAAGACGAAATTTTAGCCATCTGACTGTGAAGGTAAAAGCACAAGACATATGTAGAATATTCCAGAGAATTGGCAACCTAATGATCCCACTATTGCCAGATTCCTAGAGAAAATGATGGAAGTTTTCATCGGGGGATTGCTTCGAAGTATTGAAGGGAATGTTACTGCCTCTAAACCTCAAACTCTAGAGGAAGCCATTAACATAGTCCAGAGGCTAATGGATCAGGTAACAAAGCACACTCCGATGCATGTATCAAGTGATCACAAACGAAAGTTTGACGACATAAGAACTTTTAACAACAACAACAACTACCGTAACACCAACACCAACAACCGCTACGATAATCACCAACCATAACAGAACAGGAGACGGGAAACCTTCAGGTCTTATGCTGTCATTCCAACTGAAAACAATGGGTATATTGGAAACCGTCCTTTGTATAAGAAATGCACCCTGCATCACACAGGACCTTGCACTGTTAAGTGTAATACTTGTAACAAGGTGGGCTATCTGACCAAGAACTACAGAAACAAAGGGCCAGCCACTGGAAATAATCTGCTACCAGTGATAGTTACTTGTCATGCATGTGGAGAGAAAGGGCATTATGCAAATCAATGCCGAAAGACCACCAACAACAATGCCCAGGGAAGAGCCTACATGTTAAGGGATAGGAATGCTCACCAAGACCCGAACGTAGTCACGGGTATGTTCCTTCTAAACCAACATCTAGGTAGAGTATTATTTGATTCTGGAGCCGATAAAAGCTTTGTATCCATATCTCTTACCTCTAAGCTAAATATTCCACCCATTACAATAGATACCTTTTACGATATCGAAATGGCTGACGAAAACTTAGTAAGCATAAACACCGTTATTCAAGGTGCAATCCTGACCTTGTTAAACCAACCTTTCAAAATTGATCTTATGCCGATTAAACTCGGTAGTTTCGACGTCGTCATTGGTATGGATTGGTTATCCAAGTATCATGCTAGGATCATCTATGACGAGAAAGTCGTCCACATTCCCATCGACGGTGAAACATTAATCATTCGAGGTGACCGAAGTAAAACCCGACTAAATCTCATATCCTGTATAAAAACCAAAAGGTATATATCCAGGGGATGTCAAGTTTTTGTATCCCAAATAATGGAAAAGAAGTCAGACGAGAAACGACTAGAAGACATACCGGTAGTCAGAGAATTCCCGGAAGTTTTTCCTGAAGATCTACCTGGCCTTCCTCCCGTTCGTCAAGTAGAATTTCAAATCGATCTAATTCCAGGAGCGACACCTGTAGCCCGAGCACCTTATAGATTAGCTCCTTCAGAAATGCAGGAACTATCTAACCAACTTCAAGAGTTGGCAGACCGGAGGTTTATCCGACCAGGAACTTCACCGCCTTGGGGTCTCCTGTCTTATTTGTCAAAAAGAAAGACGGATCTTTCAGAATGTGTATCGATTACCGGGAGTTGAATAAACTTACCATAAAGAATCGTTACCCATTACCCAGGATTGATGACTTATTTGACCAACTTCAAGGTTCGAGTGTCTACTCGAAGATTGACTTAAGATCAGGCTATCATCAACTGAGAGTCAGGGATGAAGATATTCCTAAGACTGCTTCATAACAAGAACGTGACATTATTAATATCAGTTGAGCCATTTTGGTTTAACAAACGACCGCAATATTCATGATCTCATGAAACCGTGTGTGCAAACCATATATGGTAACTTTGTGATAGTGTTCATACGATGATAAATCCAATCTACTCCCGTAACAAAGAAAGCAACGCATAATCATTAAGAATAATCCTAGAATAACTCAAGAAATATAAGTTTGTATGACCAAGTCTCCCAAGTGTTAATTTTTTTGGGATTCTATCTAGCAATATCTTGGACACTTAATTGATAGTCAAGGACTTCATGTTGACCCCGCCAAGATTGAAGCAGTTAAGAATTGGGACATCTCCTACTACATTCCACAGAAATACGTCAATTCTTTAGGAACTCGTCATTATATCGAGATTTATTAAAAGATTTTTTGAAGATTGCAAAGTCTTTGACTGAATTAACCCAGAAAAACAAAAAGTATATCTAGGGCGAATACCAAGAGACAGCTTTTCAACTGCTTAAACAGAAGCTATGTGAAGCTCTAATCTTAGCATTACCAGAAGGAAATGACGATTTTGTTGTTTACTGTGATGTATCCCATCAAGGTCTGGGAGCGGTGTTAATACAAAAAGAGAAGGTAAATTTGCATAGCATCCCCGAAACTTAAGCCTATGAAGAAAACATACCACGTCATGACTCAAAATAGGAGCTTAGTGTTTCGCTCTTCAAAATTGAGACAACTATCTGTATTGCACCAAATGGAAATGTGTTCATTGAGTCATAAAAGTCTTTTAGCACATCCTGATCGAGAAAGAATAGTTGAACAAGAGACAGACGAAAACGCCGTTGGCTAGAATAGCTTGCAATTACGATTGTGAAATTCGCTAGCAATCCTGAAAAGCAAATGTCCATAGCAGAGCCTTAAGCTTAATCCAAGGAACAATCAAACCACTGTATCCGATTAGAATCATTAGTTTGACCATATTCCTTGCCAAAATGACCACTCACAAATTCTCAAAGCTCAAACTGAAGCACTCAAAGAAGCAAACATCAAGGCTAAAAACTTACAAGGAATCGACAAATCATTTGAAATACGTCCTGATGGAACTCGATGTATTAAAAGCTGAAGCTGGTTACCACTCTTTGGTAATCTGAGAGACTTGATCATGCATGAGTCCCATAAATCGAAGTATTCTATTCACCCGTAGAGATCACAGTTCTGACAAAATGTTATCAGATCTAAATAACTCTAAAATGGTGGCCTTAACCTGAAGGCAAATCACATCGCTGAGTATATTGGCAAGTGTTAAACATGCTCTAGAGTTAAGCAGAATGTCAGAACCATCCTGCATACAAACTGGAACAAACACCAGAGATATCTAAGTGGAAGTGTGAGAGAAAAACAATGGATTTCATCACAAAACTATACCCAAAACTCAAATGGACATGACACAAACTGGTCATTGTCGATCGCCTTACCCCATATTCCGCATACATTTCATCCCTACCCGAGAGACAGATAGTATGGAAACCCTTACAAGGTTATACATCAAAGATATAGTCTCCCGGCATGGAGTGCCAATATCTATCATCTCGGATTGTGATAGTCATTTCACGTCCAGATTCTGGCAATCATTACAGAAGGCTTTAGGTACTCAATTAGACATGAGTATGGCTTATCATCCTGAAACTGATAGGCAAAGTGAAAGGACCATCCAAACACTCGAAGACATGCTTCGAGTCTGTGTTATAGATTTTGGAAAAGGATGGGAAAAACACTTACCATTAGTAGAATTTTCTTACAATAACAGTTACCATGCTAGTATTAAGGCAGCACCATTTGAGGCACTTTATGGTCGAAAGTGCAGATCACCTGTTTGCTAGGCCGAAGTTGGAGATGCTCAACTTATGGGACCAGAAATAATCCATGAAACCACTGAAAAGATAGTGCAAATTCGACAACGCTTGCAAGCTGCAAGAGACCGGCAGAGAAGTTATGCCAATATAAGACGAAAGCCTTTAGAATTTCAAGTTGGAGATCGTGTTATGTTAAAAGTGTCACCTCGTAAAGGTGTCATCCGATTCGGAAAACAATGAAAGCTTAACCCTCGGTACATTGGACCTTTCAAAATCCTTGAACGGTTTGGCCCAGTGGCATATAAACTTGAGCTTCCTAAAGAGCTCAGTAATATCCATAGTACTTTCCACATTTCTAATCTAAAGAAATGTTTATCTGATGAATCCCATGTCATTCCAATGAAAGAACTTCCACTCGATGACAAACTCAACTTTATGGAAGAACCAGTAGAGATAATGGATTGAGAAGTCATGCAACTGAAACAAAGTCATATTCCTATAGTCAAAGTAAGATGAAACTCTAAAAGAGGACCAGAATTTACTTGGAAACACGAAGATCAAATTCGTGCCAAGTATCTACATCTATTTTCAAACATCACTCCGGCATCCAACTGAATCTCAGGACGAGATTTTTTTTAAGGGAGGGAGACTATAACAACCCGCAATTTTCATCAATGTAAATATCCATCTATTAAATTAGATGCACTGTAATCTATTATATACCACCTTTTTATAGGGAAATTTTTTGCTTTATCTCATTATGCAACGTAACTTGCATCTCTAAAGTAAACGAGCTCATGCAACCTCTATCAATGTCATTTTATCTATGTTTATATCATGTAAACATCCTAATATGTCAAGTCTATATCTTAATATCATTTTTACCTAGTACATTATCCATTTAACGTACTTTTTAAAATGTTCATTCAAAACAAGCATTAAACGTTAACGTTTATATCAAAACCCTAATTATATGTAATGTATACATATAAAATGAATGTACAAGCAAACAAGGCAAGTGTACAAGTAATCTATGCATAAAATTTGAAATACTTTTCCCTCCAAAATAATGTACAACACCTTAAAGCACAATATACAAGTAAATGAAGCACGAATTCAAAATAAGCATTTTATACCATTTTTTCTTAAGGATTTCATATAATCTATTTAAGCACAAGGTACAAGCTCACTATGCATGACATTTAAATGTTATTTTCCCTCCATTTCATTTCATGAACACGTTTTAAAAACTAGAAACCCTAACCCTAAATAGAATCAAACCCGCCACCCTTTTTCTTCATTTTTACCCATTTTAATCCTAATCTACTACTCAAGCACCTCCATGACCTCACCCTTATGTCACCAAGCAGCTCACAAGCACCTTACTCATCATTCTTGGCCACCAAGTCTTGCACCATCACCTCCTTGTCACCCTTATTGAGCCAAACCCCCCACAACTATACACCTTGCCATCCTATCCCTTCTAGCCCTCAATACTCACACACTAGCTCTTCCTAGTCATCTATAGCCGCTATTAGTCACTCACTACTTGTCCTAGACTTGGCCTCCAAGGGTTTCGACACTATAAATAGGACGTACCCTTCATTCTTTCAACTCACACCTCAAACTCAAACACAAACACAAATGGAATCTTAAAGAAGGCCAAGAAGGATCAATAGAAGCCCCAAGATCAAAAACAAAGCCAAGAAATCAAGAGAAAGGAGCCTTGAGGTTGTTACCAGGCGTACGAACCAAGAACACCCCATTCGACCCACTTTTAGCTCACGTAAGCTCAAATCCTTGTTCAATAAGCTCCATTTCTGTTTTAGATCTTTAATAAGTATCTTATGAACATTGTAAACCTTGTTAAAAGCTTTTGAGCTACAAAAACCCATGCGTGTTTAAATTCTAAAATCAACGAGAAAAAAAAAAAAAACAGAAATACCATTTGAAACCATAAATAATCTATTTCTTGAATTCTATAAGCTAATCTCATAATCTGTTGTAATAAGATATTCTTATAAGCTTATTAGTCATTTCTATAAACTTTTTATCAAGTCTTAAAAGCTTAAACCCGTTGGATTAAGAATTCGAACCTAAACGACCCATTTTGTGATTTTAAGCTCGTAATCTCTTTTAATAAGTTATAAGCTCGTAAAAGCTATTTATCCTAACTTATTTTAGACGTATTGTATTAAGCAATAACCTGGCAAAATCTCTTTGAATCCTAAAAATAAGCTGCATGGGAATTTGGACTTGTTTTAATGCAAATTAATTTTCATGCAAGGGGTATATATATTACAACTTTTTGGAAAAATATTAACGACAATTGTATTTCTATAATTATATTAAAGTTATAACCTATAAGACCTATGTAACAACCCCCAAAATGTATGGCGGCAGTCAAATGGGAGCGGAATAAGTCAGTGGGCGTTACTTCAATAAAACAAACTAGAACAGATAGCAAGTGAAACGACCTCTAAATGTGTCGTTTGGAAAGTAATCTCGTTGATTTCTTTGAAATTGATATAATATTTGTCCCATAATTGCATCACAATGAAAAGCTTGAAAATAACCCAACTAGATTTGATCATTTGTATGTAAGTATAAATCCATAAATGAAATCTTGTCAATTTTAGATAGACTCAAATGCCATCAAAGTAAGCCAGCATCTAATTCACCTAAGAAAAACATGCTTAAAAGTGTCAACATTAAAGTTGGTGAGTTCATAGAGTTTTGTAAGTATAAATGTAAATGTTGGAATCCAAAGATTTATAAAGTGTGTATGACCATTTCAATCCTTATAATAATCACCAAAAATGTAAGAATAAATGTAGAACCGAAAGAGTTTAGTGTTTATTGCTTTGCCGTAATATAATGAAAAGTGTTCAGAAATTAGTTATGTTCAATAAGTAGTATGGACAGTGATATCGTTGATTTTTCCAAAATGTATGGGTCTACTATAACAGATACAGTACCACAAATATAATATCTACTGTTGCGCTAAGCTCATGACACTGAAGCTCGACATCTATGTATGCAATTTAATGCAAATAAAGCCCCGTGTAGATGTTCAAACCCGTAACATCCAAATTGTTCTGACATGTATGCATTCGTGTTTCAGTACGGTCGAAACTAGTGAGATCTACTCACCCAAACAGGGATGTTAATCCCGAATAGATCTATTTATACACTCGCGCTTCCTCAACCGGTCCTCCGGTCAAGAATTTAACAGTTCATGATAATGGGCAATGGTGGGTTTAGTTACTTAGGCACATGTAAACAGGAGATGATAACCGAAAACACTTGTGTCCAATAAAATAACCATTGTATTCATAAACAGCTTTAAGTACTTAAATCCATAAGTAGAAAGAGTGTGATATAAATCAAGTAATTGAATTGTAATGAGTATGTAAACAATTCAGTTAAACGAGTGTATGCAAAAGTAATAGACAAAACAGTTTTTGAAACCAAGTTTGTAATCAACCATGTAATTGTGTTTGTAATGAATTGCAAATACAAGTATGTAAACCAAGTGTGTAGAATAGTATGTAAAAGATATTGTAAACGAACACGTAAACAAGTTGTATCGAGCATGTATTCCCCCCCGAGATTTGTAGAGTAAATGTAAAACAAGTGAAAGAGGGCTATAAAAACACCGTTCATATCTTCCCTCCTACCTGGACACATCGATATTGCAGAACAATTGGACAGATGGGCATCTACTATGCCAACTCAAACGGAAGACGAACGGCTCGATCAAGAAGTTGTAACTAACCTTAAAATCTTCTAAGTCCCAGCAAGCCTAGGGTAATTTATATGGATCTCCCTAGAATGGTTACATCAACGCGACAACGTTGATAAAGATTTAGATTTAAAGTTGTAATAGTTTGGTGGTTGGTTAAATAAAATAAATTAAAAAGTAAACGCAAAGTGTATAATATATTCCGTATATATTACATAATAAAAAATGACCAAGTGTATAATTCACATCGTGAATTATATAACAAGACGTACAACCAAAAGAATAACTCGAAAAGATCACAACGCGACATGTGTCACATCCAAAAGGTGTCAATTAAAATAAAATTTGTCCCATTTATATAGTTACTTTCCCCAGAGTATTATATATATGAACAAGGTGATAAATAAATTGACACTAAATAATTTTGGACGCGCCCCACGGATATCCCCAAAATGATTTAATAGAAAGTTCATTTATAAAAATAAACGCACGTTATAAAGTTGTGGACTAGATAAATGAAATCTCTAAAATTATAGCTTACGCTTGATTATCGGGTCAACATGATTTAATAATTCTTAAGACAATTCAAGATAATAAATAAAGTAGTTTTGTAAAAGTCTGCTAAGTGCAGCGATTTATATAAAAAAAATCTTGGCATGACCTATTCATTTATTTAACATTTTCCATAGTAACAAAAGTTAACCATTTTCCTTTAATTGAATCAATCCATGTTGCAAATCCAAACATACCCCTTAACAGCTTTATCAACAAATTCCACACTCAATATATGTATTAAAACACCAAAACAAAATAATAAATAAATAATTTATTTAAACCATTAAAACACCATTTTAAAGATTTGGTTTTAATGATATATATATCTAATATAGTATATATATTATATTAAAACCAATCTAAAATGGTGGTTTTATGGTTAAATAATTATGTTAATTATTATTTTGTTTTGGTGTTTAATAACATTATCTAGAGTGGTTTGGATTTGTTGATAAAACTGTTAAGGGGATGTTTGGGATTTGCAACATGATATTCAATTAAAGTAAAATGGTTAACTTTGTTACTATGGAAAATGTTAATAAATGAATAGGTCCCATGCCAAGATTTTTTTTATATAAAACGCTGCACTTAGCACTTTTACAAAACTACTTTATTATTATCTGAAATTGACTTAAAATTATTAAATCATAGTTGACCCTATAAACAGCGTAAGCTATAATTTTAGAGATTTCATTTATCTAGTCCACAACTTTATAACGTGCGTTTATTTTTATAAATGAACTTTCTATTAAATCATTTGGGGATATCCGGGCGCGTGCCAAATTATTTAGTGTCATTTATTTATCACCTTTCTTATATAATACTCGGAAAGTACTATATAATTGGACCATTTTATTTTAATTGACACCCTTTGGATGTGACACATGTCGCGTGTGATATTTCGAGTTATTCTTTTGGTTGTACGTCTTGTTATATAATTCACGATGTGAATTATACACTTGGTCATTTTTCATTATGTAATATATACGGAATATATTATACACTTTGCGTTTACTTTTTAATTTATTTTATTTAACCAACCACCAAACTATTACAACTTTAAATCTAAATCTTTATCAACGTGTCGCGTTGATGTAACCATTCATCGGGAGATCCAAATACATTACCCTAGGCTAGTGGGACTTAGCCGTTAAGGTTAGTTACAACTTCTTGATCGAGCCGTTCGTCTTCCGTTTGAGTTGGCATAGTAGATGCCCATCTGTCAATTGTTCTTCAACATCGATGTGAGTTTATAGCCCCTCTTTCACTTGTTTTACATTTACTCTACAAATCTCGGGGGGGAATACATGCTCGATACAACTTGTTTACGTGTTCGTTTACAATATCTTTTACATACTATTCTACACACTTGGTTTACATACTTGTATTTGCAATTCATTACAAACACAATTACATGGTTGATTACAAACTTGGTTTCAAACTTTTTCACATACTCATTTGCATACACGTTTACGAAATTGTTTACATACTCATTACAATTCAATTACTTGATTTATATCACACTCTTTCTACTTATGGATTTAAGTACTTAAAGCTGTTTATGAATACAATGGTTATTTTATTGGACACAAGTGTTTTCGGTTATCATCTCCCATGTTTAATGTGTCCTAAGTAACTAAACCACCATTGCCTCCGATTATCATGAACTTTTAACATTCTGAACACGGAGGACCGTTGGGAAGCGCGAGTGTATAAATAATCTATTCCGGATTAACATCCCTGATTGGGTGAAGTAGATCTCACTAGTTTTCGACCGAACTGAAACACGAATGCATACATTCAGAACAATTTGGAAGTATCGGTTTTAACATCTACATGGGCTTTATTTGCATAAATTGTCATACATAGATGTCGAGCTTCAGTGTCACGAGCTTAGCGCAACAGTAGATATTATTTTGTGGTACTTTATTCTGTTTTATTAAGTAAGACCCATACATTTTGGAACAATCAACGATATCACGTCCATACAAGCTTTATTGAACATAACTAATTTCTGAACACTTTTCATTATATTACGGCGAAGCAATAAACACTAAACTCTTTCGGTTCTACATTTATTCTTACATTTTTGGTGATTATTATAAGGATTGAAATGGTCATACATACTTTATAAATCTTTGGATTCCAACATTTACATTTATACTTACAAAACTCTATGAACTCACCAACTTTAATGTTGACACTTTTAAGCATGTTTTTCTCAGGTGAATTAGTAAGTTTCTTCAAAAGCTAGTCGATGATAAATTACGTTAAATATATAACGTAATTGATTTATAATGCGTCGATCGTTGATTAATAACGACTAATGTGTCGGGTTTTGATAAAATCAAGTTTTATAATATTTATATATATTTTTATAATTTATATAAAAATATAATATTTTATATTTTTAAGAATATTAAATTGGCAATAAATACCCTTGAATTATAATTAATTACAAAAGTAGTCCTTTATATATATAAAGTATATATAATTTAATCCTTGAACTTTAAAACTTGGCAAGAACAATCCTTGGAGTTATAACTTTAATATAATTACAAAAATGGCCCTTGTAGTTAATAATTTCCAAAAGTTACAATATATACCCCTTGCATGAAAATAATTTACAAAACAAGTCCAAATTACATGCAAGCTTATTTTAGGTTTCTAAAAGAGATTTGCAGGTTATAGCTTATCATAATAAGCTAAAATAAGTTAGGAATAATAGCTTTTACGAGCTTATAGCTTATTGAAAAAGGTTTACGAGTTTAAAAACATAAAACGGGTCGTTTGGTTTATAAAAATTAATCCAATGGGTTAAAGCTTTTAAGGCTTGATAAAATGTTTTTAGAAATGACTAATAAGCTTATAGGAATAGCTTATAACAACAGCTTATAAGTTTAGCTTATAGATTTCAAGAAAACGAGTTATTAGGGTTTAATAGGGCTCGTTTGGTTTTAGAAATTAAAAACGAGTGAGTGTGAGCCTCAAGGCTTTTAACAAGGGTTCAAACATGATTATAAGATACTTATAAGAGTTTCAAAATAGAAAAATAGCTTATAGAACAAGGATTCGAGCTTACGGTTTGGAAAATGGGTCGAATGGGGTTTATTTGGTTCGTACGCCTAGAATTCGACTTCAAGACCTTTGTTTCTTGATTTCTTGGTTTCACTTCTGCACTTGGGACTTCTCTTCTTCCTTCTTGGCTGCTTAGAACTCCATTGATATGTTTATGTTTAAGTTTGAGGTATGAGATTGAATTGTGAAGGGTGCGTCCTATTTATAGTGCAAAAACACCTTGGAGGCTAAGTTTGGAGGAGTAAGGACCAAGGTGAGGTGACTAAGAGTAGGTAGGGATGACAAGGAATAGCTATGGTGTGACTATGTATGGCTAGAAGCTAGCATGAAGATGTGGGAGGCTCTTGTTTAGCCGCGACATAGAAGGGAGAACAAGGAAGTGATGAGGCTTCTTGGTGTCCAAGGAATGTGATTGAGGAGCTTGTAAGCAGCTTGGAGACATAATAGCTTAGTCATAGAGGTGCTAGGTTGGTGGTTTGAGTTTAAAATTAGTCAAAATGAAGAAAAAGGTTATCAGGTTTGGTTTAGCACGCGGTTTAGGTTAGGAATTTTGGTTTTAATCTCGAGTTAGGTATGCTGGTTTAAGAAAGTTTAGAGATTAAGGAGATTAGTGGTTAGATTAAAGGTTTAAGGTTTTAGGATTAAGGTTTAGGGCTTAGTTCACGATTCAAGGTTTAGTTTTATGTTTTAAGAGTAAAATTAGGTGTTTTATGGGTTTCGTTAAGGGTTTATCGGGTGTGTAGATGTAGGGTCTTATAGCAATGATTTAGGGCGATTAGTTTTTTAGGGGTTTATAAATCATGAGCATTAAGTGCCTGTACCTTATATGTTAAAGTGGTGGCGTAAGAAAACCAAAAGTGATTTTAGGAGGTAAAAATGGACCTAATTATGACTTTCTTCGCATTATTAACTTGCGTACATGAGCTTGTTAGAAAGTTATAACTTGATTTAGGAGGGAAAAGAATATTCAAAAGTTGTGCTAATATACCTGTACACACTGCTTTATAATAGCTTTATACATTACATTTTATATGTAACATTACATAAATTATGGTTTTGATAAGAACGTTAACGTTATTTGCTTCGTTTGATATAACAATTTAAAAAGTATGTTAAATAGGATATGTAGGCTTCACATAAATGGGAGCCCGAACAAAACTTCGGTCACATCGACAAAGATTCAAGAACAAAATCTAGCTCGAAAGGACAATGTTAATTACTGTTTATTATGCGTATACGGCCAAGATGTAAAAACCCCAAAAGAAGCCCTAAAGGCAAATCTAGTTACGTATAATACACCTAGTTTAGTCAAAATCTAGGTTAGCTCTCTATTAAAAAAAAAATTTTTTTTTATTTTTCATCTTAGGGTTTTGTAGTCAATTTTTTTTGTTTCTTTTTAATCAAAAGTTTCTTTAAGTTAATCTTTATTGCCATTGAACTTGTCTGATTTCATCAATGGAATGATCTAGGGATCCTAACATGTACAGGACGCCTACAAGATTTCGCGATTATGATGTTGGTTTTATTTTTTCTCTTTGATTTCGAAAAAACAAGAGGTTTCTCTTTTATTGAGATTATTTGTTTGTTTTTTGATTCTTGATTCGAATGATAGGTTTATGTTTAATCTAATATCAATTCAAACCATCTTGTTAGCAATCAAGATCTCGTGATTTTCTCTTGTTCCATTTTTTTTGTTTTTTTTTTTTTTTTTTTATTTTTTTTTTTTATTTTTTTTTATTCCCCCCCCCCCCCCCCTTTTTTTTTTCCCGTTTGTATTGGTTTTAAGCAAAAAAAAAAAGGGTCTTTGAATTCGTGTTTTTGTGCTCACCGAACGAGTCATTCGATCTAGAGGACCGAACGAGGGGACAGGATCGAACGAGTGGAATAATTCTAGGACCGAACGGGGGAATTTTGGCTAGGACCGAACATGTGGAATTCAAGGATCGAACAAGACCTTCGAACAAGACATTCGAACAAAGGGATCAAACAAAGACAATCGAACAAGACACTCGAACAAGGGGATCGAACAAGGGATCGAACAAGCGATCGAACGAGGGGATCGAACAAGCGATCGAACGAGGGGATCGAACAAGCGATCGAACGAGGGGATCGAACAAGCGATCGAACGAAGGGATCAAAAAAAGATACGAGCGATCGAACGAGCGTGGGACTCTCTTGTTAATCGAATCGAGTGTTTTACTTGATCAACCGAACGTGACAAAACCGAATAATCACAACGCTACCCCTATCTTGAACCGAACTAAATAATCAAATACCTACAAACACAAAACATAAACACAAATCAAACAAATCATCAGCACTTTACGATTAGATCATTAATAATCAAACTTATTCCAATGGCAACCAATGAAGAAACAAATGCTGGCTGCGGTACCGAAAATCGTCCACCAATGTTGGTTGAAACAATGATATGAATCATGGAAGATTCGTATACACAGGTACATTTTCGAGGTAATCCCAATGGAAAGCTGATTATGGAACATCCATTCAGAATGGACCCCCACCTCACCCATGGTCACTGATCCCCTCCACCTACAGAATCTACTATTATCCCACACTATGGAAGAAACTTGATTCTGCATTCCATGAGGCAGGAAACAATCATACTCGAGACCTACGCTACACTCGACAAGCAGCAATCATCCTCAAGTCAAGGTCTTTCCTGACACATCTTCACATACTGAATCAGAGTCAAGCTCTACAAAAGGAGATTTGGGAATAAATGTGAATTGCCTTAGCAAGGATCAGGTAGGCGCGAGCTTCTAACATAGGACGGAAGATATGTTTGATGAGTTACGAACGCTTTCGTGCCATATGGAAACGAGATCCATTCATGACAACCCCTGTAGCGTTTCCAACAACTTGTGTTTGACATGAACAATACTCAGCTCGAAAATCCCTACTCATCAGATAACACTAAATTTGGTCAACAATCCTTCCAGCACTATTAGGGTAAGTATGATGACTAATGTCAAACAGATACATGCGATAACTCACCACACCATAGTGTTCAGATCTATACTCATCTCAAAGCCTATGAGCCCATGCCAAAAGACTCTCAAGAAACAGGAAGCAGTACCTACAAGTATTGTTTGATCTACTAGGCCTATGTTGCTCATAACCATATCTGCACCTGCTCTTCATTTGGCCTCTCAACTCCAGTCCCCTCAACATACACTGCAGCTCTCCGAATGACGCTTTGATGGCCACTATAGACTCCAGCATTGCCTAATCCTCTAAGTGGTTTTCCAAAGCATCTCCGACCCACCAACAACCAGCTGCCGACTTCCTCCACCACAAGTACTCATGCTACGGTGCATGAATGGTCCAGTATTGTTACTGAATCGATTCAGAGGAAGGCTCCCAGGGTAATGTTGGTTAAATACATGTGCTCGAGGACAAAAGTGATATGTTTCAACTCGCAGAGGAGAAGGACATGTTGCTGGGCCGTGTCTAAAGACACACCCAAAGAAAAGATAGACTCCAGTACTTTCAAAGATAAATACTTTACTGATGGAAGCTAAAGAGAAAAGGAGATCTGTGTTAGATGCTGAAGCTGAAGCATCCACGCTGATGTGGACTGCAACCGCCCCTTTATATACAACCTCAGGCACTGACTACAACAAACAGTTTCAGCCAATCATAGGATGCAATGACTCAGACGTGGATGAGAGGCACCCCAATGCCTGCTGTCGCCTTTCATGGCCAATCTTGTCGTCTACTAGTGCAAGCAAACAACCAAGTCAATGAGGTACACCTCTAATGACAATCAACAATCTTGTGATAATGTGGATTATCAGTTAATCAGGAAACGCACCAGAAAGAACATTTAGACTCCGATGCAGAGCATTGTATAAGCACTTTGATATCACTAGACAGGACACTATGGCACGACTATTCTCACGTACTTCATCACCGGATTCATCTTTCTTCTTTCGAGTACTCCTACGTTCGACCTCAAAATATCTCCAACCTGAGTTCTCTCTCGCCATTACGAGCACATCATCTGCATAAAATGTACTTTCTATGATAAGACCTACACTTCCGCTGACGTTACACTCGTCAGAAGTCTGACAGTATAGTTTAGATATCTACATACATAGTCATAGATGTGCAAGTTTTCGTATTTGGAATGGACTAGCAAAAATCAATTTAAATGTGAAATAAAAAGCTTCCAATGTGATCATGGTGGTGAGTTCGATAATAACCGACTCCACAACCTTTTTGTCAAAAATGGCATTCAATTTCGCTTCTCTTGCCCAAAACCTCAACAAAATGGCAAGGCGGAACGAATGATACGCACAATCAATAATATCATTCGTACTCTACTATTTCAAGCACATCTTCCCCCCACTTTTTGGGTCGAAGCTCTTCATATGGCAACCTACCTTCTAAACCTTTTACCATCTACCGCAAATTCAAAACGAGTACCTTTCACACGCCTATTTAACAAACAACCCGATTAACTCCCGTTTACGAATATTTGGGTGTCTATGTTACCCTCACCTTCATTCCCCTCACAAACTTACCCCACGAGCCACTCCATGTATATTTTAGGACTAAAAAAATGACAACTATAGAGATGGTCCCGCTTACCATCGTGGTTACCGTTGTCTAGACCTCGAAACAAACAAAATCATATTGTCTAGACACGTCACCTTTGATGAAACTCAATTTCCATACAAGTCCATGACTCCATCATCTCCACCCTCGTATCAATTCCTTGAACCTACGCCTTCCTCCTCCTTACTTCACCACACCATACTCAACCCCACAACGCATACTCACGGCCTAACTGCCGACCCTCAACCCAACACTCATACTCAACCAATTACCGATCAAACCCAAAGTCCTCCTCACACTAATCAGTTCACCAGTCACGAACCACATAACAGTCAAACCCAAACCCAAAATAGTTCGCTTCCACCACCCATATTCGATCCACCAAATCCACAAACCAATACCAACCTAGTTAATGAACCCACCAGCACTCATCCCATGATCACAAGGTCGCAATCAGGCATTATCAAACCCATCGATCGTTTGTCTCTAAATACTTTCTTGATTTCTCCTATACCTAAAAATCTGTTTGACGCCTTAAAAGATCCCTAGTGGCGTAATGCTATGTACGATGAGTATAATGCGTTGGTTAAAAATGGCACTTGGTTACTTGTACCAAGGCCTGGAGATGTTAATATGGTTCGCTCTATGTGGTTATTTAAGTATAAGTTTTACGCTGACGGGACTTTGAGTTGTTATAAGGCTCGTTTGGTTGCTAACGGTAGTAGTCAGCAACTTGGTGTTGATTTTGATGAGACTTTTAGCCCGGTTGTCAAACCAGCCACTATTCACATGGTTCTTAGCCTTACCGTGTCTCGTAAGTGGCCGATTCACCAACTTGATGTTAAGAATGCTTTCCTTAACGGTGATTTATCTGAGACTGTCTACATGCATCAGCCACCCGGTTTTGTTGATGTTAGGTTCCCTAACCATGTTTGTCGTTTGCAGAGATCTTTATATGGACTGAAACAAGCACCTCGTGCTTGGTTTCAGCGTTTTGCAGGTTATGCCACACGGGCCGGATTTTATCACAGTCGTTGCGATTCTTCACTATTTATTTGTAGACAGGGTTCTCAGGTGGCTTATCTTCTTATTTATGTGGATGACATTATTCTTACAGCTTCCTCTCCAGCACTACTACAGCAGATTATAGATTCCTTACATAATGAGTTTGACATGACTGATCTCGGTGCACTTAATTATTTCCTTGGTATTTCTGCGGATCGCAATTCTACAGGTTTATTTTTGTCTCAGAGGAAGTACGCTCTTCAGCTTCTTGAGCGTGCTCACATGGTTCATTGTAATCCTTCTCGGACACCCGTTGATACCGAGTCTAAACTGGGTCCGGAAGGCGTTCCTGTTCAGGATCCCACTTTATATCGTAGTCTTGCAGGGGGGCTACAGTATCTTACATTTACATGTCCATATTTGTCTTATGCCATTCAGCAGGTTTGCCTTTATATGCATGATCCGATGGAGCCTTACTTTGCTGCTCTCAAGCGTATCTTACGATATGTTCGAGGGATTATGGACTTTGGTCTCCAGTTATATGCTTCCGCTACCACTTCTCTAGTTGGTTATACTGATGCTGATTGGGCGGGTTGCTCCTCTACACGCTTTTTTGGGCAATAATCTTTTGTCTTGGTCAGCTAAACGTCAGCACACTATTTCTTACTCCAGTGCTGAAGCTGAATACCGTGGTGTTGCTAACGTTGTCGCAGAGACTGCATGGCTTCGCAATCTACTCCATGAGTTACATTCTCCTTTATCGACTGCCACTCTTGTTTACTATGATAACGTCAGTGCTGTTTATATGCCTGCCAACCCTGTTCAACATCAATGGACGAAACACATTAAGATCAACATTCATTTTGTCCGTGATATGGTTACCGCTGCTCAGGTTCGAGTTCTTCATGTACCATCGCGTTTCCAATATGCTGATATTTTCACCAAGGGACTACCTTCCGCATTGTTTGAAGAATTTCGATCCAGTTTGAGCGTACAACCTCCTCCCGCTCCAACCGCGGGGGCATATTAGTTGGCATATATTTGATTGGTCTCTTTCCAAAATTAGGCTTCTTATGTTTAGAATGCTTAGTCATAATTACCTGTAAATTTAATATGATGAGTTGTCTTGGGATCAAAGCCTTATCTCTGTAAAACTATATAAGTCGATTGTTTTGTGAGGTTAATCAAGGAATCAAATTAAGCCTTTCTATAGTTATTTTACTTTTTCTTCAATTCAAGAACATAAGTTAAGAAAATAAGTTATGGTTAGTTATATTACGGGTGAACACCATTTATGAACCATGTACTCTTTCATGTGTCTCATTATGCATGCCCTACCCAAAATGATACCATTATCAATCATGAAACCCGCTACTAGCCAGGTTTTTCCACGTCATTAATGAAGTTAATTTTTTTATATAATCCACGGTGGCCGGTTATGTCAAGTACGATGGGTTGGCCGGTTTGTGACCCGGTTTGTGAACCCTAATTGCAAATAACCAAACCCAAATTAATCAATTCTTCTTTTCCAAATTAATTGCAAATGTCATCCTCATCAGCCACTTCTCGTCGTAGATTACCAACTAATTGCAAATGTGGACTTCCTTTGGTTAAACGTGTGTCATGGACATATTTGAACCTTGTTAGGCAATTTCTAAACTATCGCAATTCGAATGTAAGTAAATGTTCTTAATTTTATTATAAGTACGACTCTAGGTAGATGTGTAGTATTTAAATAAGTACGACTTTAGGTAGACGTGTAGTATTTAAATAAGCCATAAAAACCAATAAGCTCAGTTCTTAATTTAATTGCAATTTTGACTTGGTGTTGCAATTGCTGGGCTAATTTTATATGATTTGGTGTTACAGTTATTGTTTTTAAATGTTTTACCTTTTCTATTCAGATTTCTAATAAGAAGAAATGTAATGACTTCTGGTGGATTGATCATGAGATTAGCTATCCATGGTATAAGTATCAGATGTTTGAACTGTATGTGACTCAGAATCCTGATGAAAGGTTTCTGTATGTTGAGCATCTAAGGGTTCAAGATTAGTTTGAGCATGATGGGTTGGTGTCAAAGTTTGAACAAAGCAGAAAAAGTTGCAGGTTTATAAAGACCATGATTACTTGCATGGTGGTGGTGTTTATGGTGATGAAAATGTAGTTTGTAGGCCATGTTTATGTTATTCCCTGTGTTGTTTGTAGTTTTTAAGTTTGAGTTGTAATGAATGATAATTTTCACAACTTCTTGTAAGTTGTTAATGGAAGTTTTGTATAAATTTTTGTAGTTTATTGTCATGTGTTTTTGATTTGTATGTGTATCAGATGTTTGAATTGCAGCTTGTAGTCAATCAAACAAGTTTAGTTTAGTACAAATTTTATGGTTTACAGTGCTTTGTTGACTGCTCTTTGTGGTTTCTGGGTTCAAGATCAGACAACACTAAAGCCAATACAATGGCTTAAGTGTCCAAAAAGATAATGGCAGTTTTGTTATATAAGACAAAAAATGAATTATTAAAGGCAAGCTTTGTTGACTGCACTTTTATAGTCAGCATGCATGTGTTGCAGACAACACCAATTTAATGACAAACAAGAAACTCAACTACCAAAGTAATAAAATGGGTAAAAACAAGAGAGAATTTAATAAGTCATTTGCATATATTCTCGGTATCACATGGTAAGGTACAAAAGGTAGCAATTGTCTTACAAAATATGCAACCATTGGCTGCAAACCCTATCCATATACCATATTACATATTATAAAAGATAGTGTTTAGGTTAACCACATATACAAACGTTCAAATACATAAATAAAATAGCATCATTAAACATCAAATGCTTGGTCTGGAGTAGATCCAGTATCATGCTCATCAAACTTGAGGTTTTCTTTTTTTGATTGAAGATTCTTTCAGATCTTCCTTTGTTCTTGTGAAAAATACTCATCTGATTTAGATCTTTAGATGGCTTAGATTTCTTAGATCTGGTAGGTTTTGGGTTGGCTTCAACTATGCTTTCCTGTGTGGATAAGTGTGCTCCAACTTGTAATGAGTCATCTTCAATCATTGGTTGTTTTCCAATAGATACATCTTCAATCACTGGTTGTTTTCCAGCAGATACATCTTTTGGCATACCTTTGTCATCATTAGGTTCTTCTAGATGATCAAATTCCCTAGTACAGTCCTCCTAAAACTGGTCATCTTCATCATTGTCTTCCAACATCTTTCTTATCCTTGCCTGTCCATACTCATTTGAAATTTGTTATGTTTTTATTTCATACAGAGCCTCCATATCCATTTTGAATTGATGGTCCTAGATAAGTAAATAATTGGTTAGTCATTATCCAAATACCCCTTGCACATTTATATAAAATTCATAGCAGTTGCATAAATTTGTTAAAAGTAAAAATAGGATAAGTTAGTACATTACCTCATCTGATTCATCCCTTAAACCTTGTAATGACATAGTATTAGAACATTTACCTCTTTTGCTTGAACCTCTACCTCTTTTGCTTACACCACCCCTAGAACCCCATTTCCTGCTAGAACCACCTCTGCTGCTAAAAGCATTACTTTTGGCAGGTCTGTCTCATTTTTAGGAATCAAATGACACTTGCCTTTGTTTGTTCTTGTTGAAGCAAATATAGCATGTGATGGCATAGTGTTAGAACATGCACTAGTGTTTAAACTAGGTGTAGCATGTGATGGCATAGTGTTAGAACCAGATGGTATAAGAGGCGATGGCATAGTGTTAGAACCAGATGGTGTAGGAGGTGGTAGCATAATGTTTGAACTTGATGGTGTAGGAGGTGGTAGCATAGTGTTTGAACTATATGGTGTAAAAGTAAGGGTGGCATGCTGCTTGATGGGGCCTTATGAAACATAATACCTTTTGACTTTAAATAGGCAGGTTTGGTCTTTCTTGATTAGTGCATCTTGTCTTGTTGTGTCTTGTTTCCCAACACTTGTGACAAGGTATAACTCTACCCACCCTAGTAACTGCATGGTACTCATCTTTCGTTATATGTCTAATTCTCCTTTTTCTTGGCCTCCTATGCATCTTTCTCTCAATGGGAGGTAATAGTGATGGTTGACTAGTTGGTTTCCAAAACTTTGGTCTATAAATAAGTTTAATTGAAAACTGATAGGCTTCATACTACTTACTTTGAGAATACCACTCATCAACTCCCAAATTTGGATTCATCTTCATGTGCATATACCCAGCCATGGCATGAACACAAGGTATCACACTTAAGTGCCACATGTTGTAAATACATTTTATTTGGTGTAGGTTAACACCAAAAGACTGATCTCCCCTCCTCACATCTACCTCTCTATACCCACTAGGAAAAACTAACCAATGCTTGTGTGAAACAATAAGTATGTTAAGTTGAATCATAAATATCAAAAGTAAATAAAGGTCAAAGTGATATCATATACCTTTGAATCTTTTTGTTGAATTTCATCTGTCTTATAACTGATGGTGTGATTGAGTCTTTATTGTCAAAAGCTAGTTTGTTCATCCACCACATCCTTTATATTAGATAAACCCTAATGTCCTCCAACATGGTTATTATTGGTTTGCCTCTAGCTCCTAGAATCCTTGAGTTAAAACTCTTTGAAATCTCATTCTCAAAAGTTGCACTACATATGTCCATATCAAAATATGCCCTACATCATGAATTAGGATTCTTTTCCACTAACAATTCATGTGCCTTCTCATCTAACATCTTGATTTTTTCCATTTTTTGCAAAAAGAATGTCTCCATTGTTGTTGCATCAGCAGCCTAGAAAATCCTCTTAAACTGTAACCTACTTATCTTTTCTTGAAATTAGCATAAATGTGTCTGGTACACTGTCTATGGTCAGCATTGGGTAACCAATCTGCAACAGCTTGAATCAATCCCTAACAATGGTGAGCAAGGTAAGTAGTTAGAATAACAAGGTAAGAATATTAACATAATTGGCAAATATTACAGTTCTATACATACCTTATGTCCATCTAATATCGTACTGATGCCTCATCCATCTCCTAGATTCAAGTCATCCCTAAGTAATGATAGAAACCAACACCAATTCTGATTGTTTTCAACTCCAACAACAGCCCAAGCTATTGGGAACATCTGGTTGTTTGCATCTCTGCCCATGGCAGTTAACGATTTCCCCTTGCATGTATGAGTCAAAAAAACAACAATCCAAACCAATAATCTTCCTACAACCTTCAAGCCATTGATGTGCTGTCGTGTAGGTTGTATTTATTGATTACCAAGTTTTAAATTTATATTTAGCCGACTTATCCTAAAACAACACTTTAACGGGCAGTGTACCCGATCAAATGGAGTTTCGTGGTAAGTAGGGTGTCGAACACTAAGAGCGAGGTCGTTAATCTTATATTCTATCAGTATTTTAATTAATCTAATTAGAGTAGTTAACTCTAATTACTTGTTAAACCTATGCTAAACCTAGTTCTAATGATAAGGGGGTTTCAGCCTGAGAGACTGACACGTGTTTTATGGTGACAATAATCAATTCAATACACAATAAGCATGCAAGAAGATAATTAGAAGATAAAGAGCGGTACAAGCCAAATGATAGAAAATTGTATTAGCCATATTAAATCCGATTAAATGCTGGTTTGTTTGTTTAGTGCAATGACTACTTATCTCGAGGTGGCATATCATTCTTAAGACTTAGACGGGACATCATCCTAAGACCTAGACACGTTGAATACCGTCACAATTAATGTATCCGCGTAAAGCATCATTTAGTTTAATTATAATCTATCTTAGGGATTAAATCAATGGTAATCTTGTTAAACCCTAGCCCGTCGGGACTTTACCCACTTACTGCTTGACGGTATTTTATATACTGATAGTTCACTGTTCAAGTCTTTTACCAATGATTAAGAACGTACTTGTTGATTCGAGGGTCACCTGCCAGGCCAACTAAGCTCACTGATCTAAAGGAAAAGATAGAACATTATTCGTGATTCTATTGGTCCAGATATATAAAACATGATATGGAAAGCTATCTCATTATCTAGATTACTTGGTCAGTATCACTAGACCTAGTTGAATGATAGGTCGCATATTTAAGCACATAGACAAGTATGATGTGATAAACATAATTAAACAATCAACGATAAATTAAGCAATCGAGATTAAACAAACCAAACATTAAATCTTCATTAAGATGGCTAATACCCGAGGGTATTAGCCCATAACCATTGTAATTATACAAGTGTGATCAATTAACCAAGGTAAACTAAACGTTTTACCAAACGATACCAAAAATTAAATTATTACAAGAGTATAGGAATTACACGGTGTCTTCTATGGAATCGTGATCGATGCTTGACCTTGGCTGCTCTTCGTCTCTTCAGAAAACCGACTTTTATGTTTATGGTATAGAGAATATGATTTTGCACACTGAAAACTCGTTTTTGAGTCTTCTATTTATAGTCTCTGTCTTTGAGTGGATACGCCGTATTGAGTAAGGTCAATACGGCGTATTGGGGTGTATTCCTTGGAGTGCGCGCTACGTTCACAATCAATCAGTTATATCTTTCCTTGATTACATTTAATGCAAAATCTTTAATTGTTTGACCAGTTGGATACGACGTATGCAGTTAGCAGGATACGCCGTATTGGGAATTGAACATACGCGTTTTCTTGTGAATCCCAGTTGCTGATACGCCGTATCTTCTTTGCTGGATACGGCGTATTGAGTCATAAATAAGTATCTTCAAAAATCTTTGGTTTAGCTCCAAAATGTGCGCCTTTTAGCTTGTCTTCACAAAACACTCCGTAATTACTGCAATTAACAACTTTAAGCAATTAAGTAACAATTTATTGATCCCACTTGAATGAATCTTGAATTCCTTAGCCTGTGTAAGGTTTAGTTATGCAAGATAAATCCTACACAACTATGATAGAAACTTTGTAAAATATATCAAAGATTATGCGGAATCTAATCTTTGATCAATAAGAAGAATATGCAATAGAACAGTAATTCTAATGAACACACAGATTAACAAACAAAGCTTCAATATATTAATACGAATACTCTAACTAGTATTAGGGTTACAAAACCTTGAAGCTATAACGATATCAAAACAAAATATTTCTAGATTGTATATCTTAACTCTATGCTATGCCCCTAGACTCCTTTTATACACCAAGGAGTCCTAGTTGATTTACAATATATTACAATATAAACTTGATATTCTCAAAAGGTATATTTCTATAAATAACAATCCTTATCTCATATGTAATCTGATCTTCAACGCAATCTTTATACTTTCAGCGTGGAAGGTTGTATCTTTAGCAGTTGTAAACTTTTGTGTCCATACACATTAACTCTTAACAAGCAGTAGTAACTTATACACCAGCAGCATTAACTGTGTACAAGCAGCATTAACTACTTAGAATATTTTCTTCAATCTTCACTAGCAGTACTAACTTTACTCTAGCAGTACTAACATATACTAGCTAGTTACTAAGTTGCACTTGCTAGTACGTAACTATAGTTAAGCTAGAAGTACTAAAACTACTTTGCATATTTTTTTCATTTGAGTTATTGAACTATCACTAAAGTGTTAATTAGCAGCAGTAGTAACTTCAAGTAAGTCTTTTCAATCCCAAACTGTCCTCCCGAAACTTGATATTCTTCTTCAAAATTTTAAGTTTCTTTATTTAAAGCTTTATTAATCACCAGGAGGATGCTTCCAAACACTTCATTGATTCTTGAGTTGTTTTTGTGATGAGCTTAAAAAGCTGATAACATAACATATTTCTTTTCCAATGATCTGCTTGCGCATCCTATTTAGAATATATAGTGATGTGGTGCTGTAAGTTGATATCTCTTTTCTACTCAACATATGTATGTGCACATTTTGGCTTCCTCAATGAATGTACTTCCAATGAATCATATAGCTTCCATCTCTATTCTCTGTAGTCTTTTACTTGATTGATTTTTTTGATACTTGATTCTTCATACATGTGGATCAAACATTGTTCTTTAGATTACCATATAAAAACTAAATCAAGTCCTCCACTGGTCTTGTTGATCCATACTTAGCTTTTACCAACTTTTACAAAGTTTCCAAGTCTTATTTGTCAAAACTTTTAAGCATATGACTGAACACTAAGTACATCTTTGAACTTTCATCAGCCCTGATTATCTGGTAATAGCTTTTCTTCCCTTCTTTATGAATCTTCCAGTCAATAATGCTTGAAGGCTTTGTTGCCAAAGGAATATCATTAATTGCCACTTCCTCTTTATCAGTAACAACTTCTATTAGTCTTTGAAGCTCTGTTGTTTCTTTATCATCTTCTAATTTTTGCTTTTTACAGCTTTCTTGTTCTAGCTCTTCTCCTGCTCTCTTAGAGCTTCCTTTTACTCTTGTCTCACTGCCTTCTGCTCTTACTTCACTACCTTCCACCAATTCTGTATCCATATCTACATATATGTTTACCCTCTTTATAGCTTTGTCAAATAACTTCTGAATATCATCAAAGCTTTTGTTCTTCAGCTGATTGTGCTTGTATCCAGCCATGTTTTTTTAGATAAGTAGACATTGTATTTCTCTTTTGAGCTTTAGTTGGTGGTTTGTTCCTTATTTCTTGAGCTCTCATTACTACAAAGTGTTTCTTTCTTGCTTCTAAGAGTTGTACAAGCAACTTAGACTTCTCTTCGATACTCAACTTCTCTTGTTATTCTACTTGCATTTGTTAGGCCATTTGATAATCAGCATCTATCATTGCTTGCACATTATCCCATGAAACAATGTTGGCTTCTTCTTCTCTTTGAGCTTTTTCTTTGGCAAGCCTTTCTTCTTTTTCTTCTTCAGCTTGTAGCTTAAAAGCAAGTTCTTCATCAAGACTGATTTGATCTTTCTTCTTCATTTTCACAGGTGCTTCTACCATAATCCTTTTGCCTTTGTCTTATGCCTTGACCTGTGATGGTTGTTGAGAAGAAATTGTTGGTGTAGTTTCTTGCTCCTCTTCATGAATAACAAGCCCTTTAGCCTTGGGTCTTATGCTAACAGCTGTAATTGTTGTAGCAACAGTTGTTGTTGTAAGTGTTGGTGTTGTTGTTATTAATTCACTTGGCTCTTCTACAACATTGGCTTTTTCATGAACTTTTGCAATTTTCAAAGCTGCAAGTGCTTGAGCCAAAGTGACTTCATCAACACTTAAATTCACATCTTTAACAGTAACTTCTGGTTTTTCTAACACTTCATCATCATCAAGAACACCTGTATCAAACATTTCTTCATCACCATACCTCCCCTGAGTTTCACGAATCAATGTAATCTCTGCATCTTTATCAATGTCATTAATTTTCCTCCCCTGTTTAGATGCATCCTCCTGATCACCCAAACTAGCTTCATCAGAGGAAATCACTCTTGCAGATCTACCAACCTTGTATAATCTTTTGAGCTTGTGAGTTCTTGACCCTCCTTTCTTCTCTAACTTCTTGACTATCAGTTTCAAACTTGTAATTTGAGCAGTCTTTGTATTCTCCAGGTTAAGGACTCTTTGTTGCAATTTGGTATAAAATTCCATCAATTCATTGAGTTTCAGTCTATCCTCATCACTAATTAGAGGTGTGTTAACTCCTGCGAGTAGTGAATCATTAGATGTTTTAGATACATTCTCAAACCTAGTTTGAGAAATAGTATCCCCCATGGTTTCTTGGCGCCTGGGACCACTACCTGAACTAGTTCCTAAGGAACTTGGTTCACTAAGTGTTGCCTTGGATTAGGTCTTATCTATGTTACCCATATCCTACTCTGCATCTAAGCTAGTAGCAGTAGTGGCAGCCCTTTCTAAACTGTCATCCATCTCCTTATTGACAGCCTTATCTACAACATTGTCTGTAGAACCACTAGGCTGAGGTACCTCAGTGTCCTTTCTCTTTGACCTTCTTTATCTTTGTTTTAGTTTAGGTTGAGATGTTGATGGTTAAATAATGGTGGGTGTGTGATGGAGATCAGTTGGCATTTCTGAACCTTCACCCTATTCTTGTTGAGCTTGTACCATCATTGTTGGAAATAAGGGAGTGTCCCTTCCAGAAAAACCTTTCCCTACCCTTCTCATGTTTCTAAAAATCTTCTTAGTATGAAAGGGTGTAAAATAAATTCTCTTGTGACTTTGCATCCCTTCAAGTTGTTTATCCAAAAAGACTTGCACAAACCTTGGATACATCAAGAATTTACCAGCATTATCTAAGTTCTTCACCATACTTCAAATATGTACTTTGAAAAGTTAAACTTTTGGTTTGTAGCTAGGCAGATAATTACAGAAGCCATAGTGCTACTAAACTCATTCCATGCAGTAGTCTTAGCACTTAGACATTGCAAAATAGTATGAATAAGGAATTTTCATTGAGGAGAAAAGAATGCCTTATAGAATGTAAGCTTCTGTGAAAGTTTTTCATACCCCATCCTTGTAAGTTCTTCAAAAATGGTAGCATTTGGCAAGCAATCCGTACCTTCCTCATCATTCAGTTGAAGGTCACGTCTAACAGATGCTTCACTAACAATTATCTTTTTCCCATCCTTTCCTCGTTGACAGTTTTACCTTGACAATAGCCCAGAATTGTTCAATGCACGAAGTATAGATAGTGGGATTGATCGTTAGTGCATATCTTATAGGGTTTGCATTCAGAAAATCCACTATCTGCTCAAACCCTTCACTTTCAGTGGGTTTAGACAAAAACGCGACCAAATTGTGAGTATCAGCAAACTGTAGGGTCGTCATTGTGTTGGGTTTTGATGATGAATGATGAAATTAAGTTAGGGTTTGTGATTAGAGAGTATATGATTGAATGAAATCGATTAAATGAGTGAATGAAACCCTTAATCGAAGTATTTATGAAAATACTCTCAACAACATTAACGTTCACCAGCAATTGTAAGTTATGACTAGCAGCATTAACTTTCAATAGCAATAGTAAGTTTATGCCTATGAGCATTAACTTTCAACAACAGTAGTAAGTTTATGCCTAGCAACATTAACTTTCAACATCAATAGTAAGTTATGCCTAACAGCATTAACTTTGAGTTACCAGCATTAACTCTAATACCAGTCCAAACACTCTTTTTTTATATATATTCAACTCTCTTTTTGTTTTTCAACTCACAACTTCTCTCAATTCTTTTTCTCACCAAATCACTTTGTCTGTTTTTACACATCTCTCTTTCTGTTTTTATTCTCACCAACTCCCTCAATTCTTTTACTCACCAAACCACTCTTTCTGTTTTTACACGTCTCTCTTTCTGTTTTTATTCTCACAAACTCTCTCAATTCTTTTTCTCACAATTTTCACAATGTTAATTATACCAACAGTATTAAGTATAACTAACAACATTAACTTAACAGTATTAAGTATAACTAGCAGCACTAAATGATGTCTGGTCTCTATATGCTTTGTTTTTTAATGAAAAACATAGTTTTTATTTATGCAAATAGTACTGTTATTATCAATAAAGATTTTAGTATGCAAGAAATTATACCCATAATCAAGTAATTAATTCTGAATCCAAAGCACTTATCCACAACAACTTGAAGCAGCTACATATTCAGCTTCTGTTGTGGAATTTGCAACCATAATTTGTTTCTTGCATTGCCATGATATTAATCTACGTCTAAAGAATTGACAACCTCCTGTTGTAGACTTCCTATCCAAGCTTGCTCTAGTATAATCACTATCAGTGTATGCTACCAAATCAAAAGGAGAATCTTTTGGATACCAAAGACCCAATTTTGGTTGACCTTTTAAGTACTTAAAGATCCTTTTTACAGCATGAAGATGTGACACTTTTGGGTTGACTTGGTATCTTGCACAGGCACACACTGCAAACATAATATCAGGTCTTGAAGAAGTAAGATACATCAATGAACCAATCATTGACCTATATAAATGAACATCCACTTCTTTACCATCTTCATCCTTGAGCAAAAGCTTTTGAGTTTTCATAGGTGTGCTTGTTGTCTTGACATCAGTAAAACAAAATTTCTTCAAAATCTTAGTCACATACTTGTCTTGACTGATAAAAATCCCATCCTCCTTCTGCTTTACTTGCAGTCCTAAGAAGAATGTGAGTTCACCCATAAAACTCATCTGAAACTTCTTATGCATCATCTTCTCAAACTCAGTGCATAATGACTTCTTTGTAGAGCCAAAAATGATATAATCTACATACACTTGAACTAACAGAATATCACCTATTTCCTTTCTGATAAACAAAGTCTTGTCAATCTTTCCTCTCTGAAACCCATTGTCCAACAAATAAGTTGACAAGGTTTCATACCAAGCTCTAGGAGCTTGATGCAGTCCATAAAGTGCCTTTTCTACTTTGTATACTCTGTCAGGGAAGTCTGGATCTTCAAATCCTGGTGGTTGACAAACATAGACTTCCTCTTCAATCTTACCATAAAGAAAAGCACTCTTGACATCCATCTGGTACACCACAAAGTCTTTAAATGAGGCATAGGCTAAGAATAGCCTAATTGCTTCAATTCTGGCAACAGGGGCAAAGACTTCATCATAGTCAATCCCTTCTTCTTGTGTGTACCCTTGAGCAACCAATCTTGCTTTATTTTTAATCACAATTCCTCTTTCATCCTTTTTATTCCTGAAGACCCATTTAGTGCCTATGGGCCTTTTGCCATTTGGTAAATCCACCAAGGTCCAAACTTCTTGTAACTTGAATTGTAGAAGCTCTTCCTGCATAGCCTCTATCCAGCTTGGATCCTTCAATGCATGAATTACCTTTTTGGGTTCTTCTTGTGATAAAAAGCAAGCAAACAAGCAATTTTGAAAGTCTTTATGGTTTGTTCTTTGCTGAACTGAACTAAACAAACCATGTTCTTCTAAATTCTTTGTCATTCTTCTTGTTTGAGGTGCTAAAAAGTCTCTAATAATTTGTTTAACTTGATGATCTTTGTGTACTCTTGTAGTTGGAATATGACTGACAGGTATAAATGCATCCAAATTGTTCATGTCAGCCTCTGCACCAACATCTTCATCATCATCTGAATAGACAATATCTTCCAAAGCAGGCATATTTGGATCATCTGGAAGTTCAATGCTTGATTTTCCACCAACATCATTAACTTCATTTGTGCTAGCAACATTAACATTGTTAGTGATGTTAACACTAGAATCCTTCTCTTAATCATCTCTTTCATCCTCTTTACTTGGATTACCACCTTCTTTTCTTGGTTTTTCAGTAACCTTCTTTTCATCATCTCCTGAAGGTTTGAATCCAGCATTAAGAGAACTCGTTGAACTTTGAGAGAATGGTGGATCAGTAGTCCATAATGGTAGCAGAATGTAATCTTTGCCAGGTACTGTCTCCATTATAGATTTACCTGCATCATCACATGCTTTTGTACCTGCATTACCATTAGACTGATTTCCTACAACAACTGACTTATAATTCATTGACTTTGTTAGTGCATCAATATTAAAAAGCTAATTTGGTCCACTTCCTGCAATATTAGGTGTATTCTCACTAAACTGGACATGCAGGTTCTCTTCAACTATCCTAGTTCTACTGTTGAATACTCTAAATGCTTTACTATTGATTGAGTACCCAGCAAAGAATCCTTTATCAGCCTTACCATCAAACTTGCCTAAGTGATCTATGGTATTGAGAATTGTAACAGGACACCCAAATGGTCTCATAAAGCCTAAAGATGGTTTTCTACCAAAAAAAGGTTTATAAGGGGCCTTGTTATGAGGCTTAGTTACTAATACCTTATTTTGAACATAGCAAGCAATATTAACTGCTTCAGCCTAAAAAGTAGTAGGTAGCTTAGAATCGGCTAGCATTGTCCTAGCAGTCTCAATTAGTGTTCTATTTTTCCTCTCAGCTACTCTATTTTGTTGAGGAGTTCTAGCTACACTAAATTCTATCTTAATACATTTCTCTCACAAAACTGATTCATCTCCTTATTCTTGAACACAGTTCCATTGTCACACCTAATTACCTTAACCCTTTGATCTATTAGATTTTCTACTCTAGTTATAAAGGACTTAAGTATGCCACTAGTCTCATCTTTAGTAGCTAGAAAGAAAATCCAACTAAACCTACTGTAATCATCTGTGACAACTAGGCAATACATCTTTTTCATTAAGCTTTTTACAAATGTTAGACCAAACAAATCCATGTGCAACATATGTAAAGGCTGGCTGATTGAACTTACTATTTTAGACTTGTAAGAAACTCTATGTTACTTTCCCTTTTGACAATCAACACAGGTTTGATGAATTTCAAAAAGTTTTGAAGGTAAACCTCTTACAAGATTTCTCTTAACTAGTTTATTCATAGTTTTGAAATTTATATGTCCAAGTCTCCTATGCCAAAGTTCAGATTCATCAGATGTGGCTTTTGCAAAGAGACAAGTTAGACCTCCTTTAGGAACAATATTCTTTAAATCGACACTATACATATTGTCCTTTCTATGAACTTTAAGTAATACATGACTTTCATCAGTTAACTTAAAGTTTAGAGATAAAATAATACATTTAGTGTCATTAAATAGAACACTATTCTTTTTGTCACACATTTGTGAGACACTAAAGAGGTTAAAATTTAACTCTCTTACAAAATACACATTCTCAAAATCTAAATTACCAGTTTTGATTGTACCTTTTCCTATGATTTTCCCTCCTTTAGGGTTTTCTCCAAAGGCAACATATCCTCTATCTATCTCTTCATAGTCTGTAAGATAGGACATGTTCTCTGTCATGTGCCTTGAGCATCCACTATCAACCACTCTTTTATCTTGTAAATCCATTTGTGGATTGCCCTGCACATTAGTTAAGAAAACCAGTTTCTTCTGGAGACCCAAACCATCACCGACTTGGATCTGCCTTGTGCATCAACATAATCAAACTTTTTCAGGGTGATTGATGCACTGTTGTATTTAGAAACATGGTCTAAAATTTTAGTCTTTAGTTTCCAAACCCAACAAGCTGAGGCCTTAACAGCATTAACATTATTTCCATTAACATCATTAAATACTGCTTTTGACCTAGCAGCATTAACTACTTCTTTTGGCCTAACAGTATTAAATTTTTTATCCATAACAATATTAACCCTCTGATTAAAATTATTGTTTTTAAATACTGTATTCTTATTAATGGGCCTCTTAACAGTTAAATGTGTTGTTTTATAAAGATATGGCATTGGTCTGGCAGCATTCACTGTTGTTTTTGTGTGGGCAACATTAACTTGTCTAACAGTATTAACTGATACTAAACCAGACTTTATTAGTATTGCTCTTGAAACTATGTTCTTTTTAGCACATGGGTGAGTCTTTTTAGCAAAGTTTTGATGATTTACTCTTTGAGCATTGTTCCAAATAGGTTTTGTATTTTGAAATTGTTTTTGATTCACCTTTTTACAATTTACCTGCAAGTGATCAAAACTTCCACAAACATAACAAGCTTTATTAAACATCTCAAAATTACTTCTTAATCTTTGAGACATCATATTATTCCAGTTTATTTGATTGCCTCTAGGAATATGAATGTTTTGCCTATTTTGCTCAACATGATTGACAGTTTTCCTAGCAGTCTTTTTGTGCTGTTTAGATTTGACAAACTCTATCTTAGCAAAACTAGGCTTAAATATTTTCTTTTCAATCTTAGCCTGAGGCACATCTTCTTCCTCACTTTCAGACACCAAATCCTTAATAATTAGAGCACCATTATTCTTCCTAACTACTTTAGGCTTTGCTTCACTAGCCTTAGCTTCACTGTTCTCAACTACAAACTTAATAACCATAGGCTCACTTGTAAACTCTTCTAAACCAGAGAATGATAGATTAAGTTTTAGAGGCATAAAGTTTCCTGTATAGGGAGGTGGAATAGCATTATACCCTAAACCTGTTTTGCACTTATCAACTATCTGAAGTCTATTAGTTTGCTTAAGTTTTTAGATGAATTCTCAAAATTTTCTACTGTTAGCTGAATTTCATCTTTTTGTTTTTGAGCCAGTTTCAACTTCCTTCTTAGATCTGTAATGGCTACTTCTCTTAAATGAATCTTACATTTTAAGACCTTAATATCATCCTTATAAACAGACTCATTTTTCTTATAAACTATAAGTCTTGCTTCTACAGACTCTAAACCTGTTTTATAAGCAATAGCATTTAACTTAGATGTCCTTAAGTTTTTTATCAGTTGTTCATTTTGTTCTTTAAGAATTTTAACATTTTCAAAACAAGATGATGAACAGTTTGAATCAGTAGATACCTCAGAGTTAGAACTTGTAGAAGAGTAAGCCATGAGTGCAAAGTTAGTTGGACCTTATTCTGCTTGATCACTCCAATCATAACCAAAACCATCACAAGACACCAAAGCATTAGAAGTAGTTGTCTCTATTGGCACAATCCTTCTTGTGTTATCTATATTCCTGTTTTCTTTGTTCTTTGAAGCCCTGCACTCTCTTGCAAAGTGTCCCCTTTTGTGGCAGTTGTAACACTCCACCTTGGACTTATCAAACCCAATGGTCTCATTACCATTAACAGTAAGCTTTCTTCCAGTGTTCTTCAAGAATCTCCTTGCCCTTATTGTTAGCATAGCCATCTGCCACCTTAAGTCCATCTCTTCTAAATCATCAGGATGAATTTGTTGCAAGTCCTCATTGTCAAGTTGTGGACTGTTTGGTTGACTTGCAAAGAAAGCACAGATAACAACATCACTCAAGTTATCAATTGTTGTTGAGTTAACAGTAGTAGCTTGAGTGCTAGCAGTTGTAGCACCATGAGCAGTATTAACTGCTCCATTTGTACTGTTGGTGCTGTTTGAGGACACAAAGGCTACATTTTATGTGTTTGTGCTTGAGCTTGATGTCCCTTTGACCTCTGGTTCATAGATCTCCAGGTTGTTGTAAAGATCATCCAAGCTTAATGTATCTATCTTAGGCTTGTTCCTCCACACAATAGTATGCGTGTTCCATTCTAGTGACAGACTTAAGAAACTTTCACCATGAATCTCCAACTGACCGATAAGTTTTTGAAGACTATCAAAGGTTTGATCTAACACCTCTGAGCTAGATGCAGTAAAATTTTCATACTGCTGCTTTAGAAGATTCCTCTGAGTCTTTTTAGTAGCATCATTTCCTCTAAACCTCTTCTCAACAGCCTGCAGTAATGACTTAGCATCTTTGATGGAGTTTATAACAACCCAAAATTTTCACCAATGTAATATCTCTCTGTTATATAATATATCACTTTTTCACGGGGATTTTTTTTGCTTTAATCTCTTATTATGCAACGTAACTTGCATAACTAAAGTTAACGAGCTCACGCAACCTACCTATGACAATCCTATCTTCATATATATCAAGCAAACATCATAAAATGTCAAGTTAATGATCTATTATCCATTTTATCATAAACATTAGCCATTTAACAAAGTTTTCACGACGATATTATCAAATGAGCATAAACCGTTATCGTTTATGCCTTAACCCTAATTTCATGTATAGTTAACATTCAAAATGAATGTACAATCAATCAAAGCATATATACAAGTATAATAACATCTCATTTGAAATATAAACTCCCTCCAAGTCAAAGTACAAGTCCTTTAAAGCATAATGTACACGTCATTAATGCATGATATTCAAAATAGCCATTTTACCTTCGCTTTCCTAAAGAATTCCGTACAACCCATTAAGTACAAGTTACGAGAAATCAATGCACTTCATTTACAATCCATATTCATTCTCATTTCATAAAATTATACGAATTCAAACCTAGAAACCCTAAACCTAGCTAAGAAACCCTCAAAAACCTTGAGCTAGTTTTTCTAACTATAATCCATTACTTCGGTTTTACCATTATTAACCTATTTAAGGGCCTACTGTGTACCACACCACAAACCATTAATCAAATAAGTTATAATAAACGCAAACCACTAATCAAATCTTGTTGTAAACCCTTAATACAAGTCTTATAATCCTTAATCTATCATTACTAATCAAATTTACATGAAAATAACCAAGAAAAACCCTAGTTTGAGCCATTCGAACCTGCGACCTCTTTTTCTTTCTTTTTAACCCATTTTGAAAGATAACATTGCATCCAATCATCTTGATGACCAAGCTACTTGCCTCACAACCAGATTACAAGAACCTTAACTCATTTCCTTGGTTGCTAGATTGGCCACATCTCTTCCTTTGGCTCCAAGACTTGCCGCGACCTACACCACCACAAACAACCCTCCACCTTAACCTAGCTACCACCATAGACCTCCCATGTCACCCTTATAGCTCCTTCAACTCAGCCACACCAGAAATAAGCCACCACATCCCCTCTCCTTGGCCTCCAAGGCTCGTTCGACTATAAAAGGGGCTTCACACCCTTTATATCAACTCATCCCCCACATCTTCTCTCTATAACCTACAATAGCAGCAAATCTCTGCTCAAGAAGTTCCTAAGAGGTTCCAAGAACAATAATCAAGAGAAAGATTGAAGCCTTGAAGCCCCAAAGAAGAAAAACTAGGCGTACAAGTGCATTTCGACCCATACGTCCCGTTTTCCTCCATTGTTGATCTTCGAAGCTCAAACCTAGGTTTCTTATGATTCATACCTGCTCTTTCATTCATATAATATTCATATGATCATGCTTAAACTCTTGTTAAAACTTTTTATCTCAAATTCTAGGCGTTTTACCATTTTGATCCAAAACCGAACCCATAAACCCTAATTTATTGTTTTTCTTAAATCTAAATGTTATAATAGCTAAATATTGTTATAATATTTCTTAACTAATGTTAATATAACAACTTTATTGATTATTGAAAGATTTTGAATTAAAAACCTACGCGTTTTCGTTTTAAAACCCTAATTCGACCCGTTTTGATTTTTGGCTTAACAAATCGTTAATTTAAACTTTCGTTACGTTAAAACATATTATTTTAGCTTATATTAATAAGCTATAACCTGCAAATATCTTTTGGAATGTTAAAAATAGCTTGCATGCAAATTTGGACTAGTTTTGTAATTATTTTCATGCAAAGGGATATAAATTGTAACTTTTTGAAACTTATAACTAAAGGGACTAAAAATGTCATTTTATTAAAGTTATAACTATAAGGGTCTATTATGTCCCTTTCTAAAGTACAAGGTTTACTTTGTAAATCTTTTAAACTAGAAGGACCAAACTCGTAAAAGTTTATAATCCAAGAATATATTTTGCCATTTTTCATTCTTAAGGGTCTAAAATGTAACATTTTGAAAAAGTGTAGAAATGTGTTCAAAACCTTATAAGACATAACTTTAATTAACGCTTGACGTGCTTATTATTTCCAGTTATTGAGCAAAACGCTTAAAAACGATTATGTTATAACTATTATATAATTCATCATCGACGTGCTTTTAAAAATCCTATCCTAAATCTATATCGTACCACAATACTAGGGAGCTTCATATTAAGGGGTTTTATCTTGGTATTATGTTCTGACTGAGTTGTTGGGTTTACGATTTAAAGTGCCCTAGCTCCTCAAACGTTTACTGAATGACCTCTGAATTATGATGGCCCGAACGGTG
Source organism: Tanacetum coccineum (assembly GCA_026074375.1). Lineage (NCBI taxonomy): Eukaryota > Viridiplantae > Streptophyta > Magnoliopsida > Asterales > Asteraceae > Tanacetum > Tanacetum coccineum. The sequence continues at coordinate 48,545 of BQNB010001385.1, read as the reverse complement.
ATACAATACTCCATAATAATTCAATCAAAGATATACATTATACTTTATAAAGTTTTGAAACATAACAATCAAACTAAGACTTGACATATTACCCCAGGTTGCGTGTGACGAAGCCGTTACTTTCATTTCATATACCTTTGCTATCAATCAAATTTCCCTATACTGTTAAGGTGAGTTCATAGCCTCGCATTTCAATCTTTCAAATGTTTTATAAACCCGCGAGGGGGATACATGCTATAAACCATGAATGCAATTATTTTCTGTATGCTGTCCTGATTTATTATTGCCTAAGTAACTATTTTGCCTTTAAGTCCCCAATATCATGAACCGTTAATTACTCTACGGAGTGAGCGCGAATGTTGTGAATAGATCTATTTGGGTTGGACTCCCCGTTGGTGTACCCAGTGATATCGGTAACCAATTGCACATCATTAGAATATAACTGCGGGTGTTTTGGCAAAGGCACCCGTTGGGGCTATAACGTATCAAATATATCCCAAGGCTTCGGATTCATGAGCTAATGGCAATAATATTGTTTTACAAATAACGGGTGTATAACAACGTAACCCAATATCGAATTTGCATTCAAACTATTTAACTTAAACCTATGAATTTCACTCAACCTTTGTGTTGACTTTTTAGCATGTTTTATCTCAGGTAATTAAGCAACTTATGGCACGGAGTGGCGAGGACTTGAAGATGGCAAAACTGTTATCATTCAAACTATTTACATTTTCTTTAGATTCTGAAACCTGTTGCCTATTAATGGCATTTTGTAAAACTCCGATTTAATGAATGATAACTACATTTTCCAAAACGTCTCTTTTGAGTCGTTTTCTATGATTATGAATGTTGTACTATGAAGTAATACCCCAGATTAGCTTCCGCTGCTATATGTAAAAATGGGGGTGTTACAATATATCTGAAGAAGATGTCAAACCTCAGCCCAATTTACCACTTCAAGAAATAATAATTTTAGACCTCGATGATCAACCCATGTGGGAAAGTGCTAAGACTGTAGCACCGACTACTAATTCTGCCATTGTTCAACCAAGCATTGATGACAACTTTGTTATCAATAGTACCCACTTGAAAATGATTTAGGAAAATAAATTTGATGGTTATGTGCGGGCTGATCCGCATGACCACATCCGTGAATTTCTCGCAATCTGTGACATGTTTAAATATGGTGAAACTCAAAATGAAGCTGTCAAGCTTTTAATATTTCCCTTATCCTTATGCGATAAAGCTAAAATATGGTTTAACAAACTAAATGATGAGTCTATAACATCGTGGGAACAAATGAAAGGAGTTTTTATAAACATATTCTTTCCACCTTCGTTATTTAACCGTCTTTTACTTGAAATCAGAAATTTCTCTCAAAACGTATGTGAAAGTCTAACCGACGCTTGGTTACGACTAAAGAACATGCTTTGAAAATGCCATGGGCATGGTCTGACCAAAGGAGAAATTATTTGAATATTCTATCATGGTTTATACGAACCCACTCAAGGAATCTTGGATGAAACATCCAGAGGAATCTTCCTCTATAAAAGTCCTAATCAAGCTTTCTAATTTCTTGATGACAATGTCCTTTTCAAACTTGATTGGTCCACTAAATCTAAAAACAAACATCATCAAAGATCTGTTGCTTTTGCCGATAGAAGTAATAATGATAATTTTCGATTAATGGAAAAATTGGAAGCTCTAACTATAAAAATGGATTCTCAATCCTAGAGCTTAAAAGAGGAGATGAATGAGATACGTAAGAATTATAACAACCGCAATGTTAACCATGTTTCTAAGAACGATGACACGCCGATGTGTGAACGTCATAAAGCCAATTACATCCAATCTAAAAGTTATCAAAACCGAAATTCTCATGATTCGTAGTCTCATCCGTCCCATCATGATCCTAATGATTCTAAGAAATCGCTCACAGAATTAAACAATGATGTGAAAAATGATGTCGAACATTTCAAAAGATGCATCCGTAGCATGAGAACTATTCATGATAAACTTTTTGACAGAGACGATCAATCTAAAACAGATCTCAAAAAATCAATCACCAAATTCTTGGATGGTCAGAGAGTTGCAAGTATGTATATCAAGAACAATGTTAACGATATGATTATAAAGATGAAGCAAAACGAAAAGAATTTCCAAACTAAAATTAAAAACATGGAAAGAAAACTAGATGAATGGTCGAAGTCTCAAAAACTCTCTTCAGAACAAACAGATAGGACTGACCTACCTCCTTCTCAAGCTTACACTGAGCACGTGAATGCTGTATTCACCTGGAGTGGAAAGTCTAATGAATCTCTGAAGACTCAAAAAGATCCACCACCTCCTATCATCTTTAACAATAAAATTCTAAAAGATCAACCAATTAAGGCATCAAAAAAGGGCTATCACGTTGTCGAAACAAAAGAATATCCATTCTGTAAATACATACAAAAAATCTCGTACCCTCAAGCTTTAAAAGTGGATCATTCCCACTCAAACCGTATTGTCAAGAAATCTTAAATCAAGTTAAGTGTAATAATAATACTAGTAGTAATAATAATTATAATAATAATAAACCTATAAAAAATATATACAAATATTAAAACAAAAAAACTGTGTAGTTTTTAAAGTACGATGCGTGTCGTGCCTTGATTCCTGTATCAAAAAAAATTGTTTTGAACTTTGTGGGTGTGTTCGTGTAATCCCTTACGAGACTATAACTCGTCCACTCGGACCATCGAGGGGTTTGAAAGCTTGTTGCATACGCTAAATGCAATCGTGTTGCCTATGAAAGTACGCTTTAGTATTTTACGGTTTTCGTAGTTTTGTTTGCAGATTAAATAAATAAGTGGAGCTTGGATGGTAGTGATGCTTATCACTTGGGGAATGATATATTTGGAACAGTATAATAACATGTGGTAGAATACACATGCTTGGCGTTTCGTTTAGCGTCGTATCTTTTAGAATTCAACCGAGCACTTATGAGCCCCAGGAAGTTTTGTTTCTCTTATATTTATTTTTCCCGCTTGTCCTACATTTAAGTTATTATCTGATTACGTATAATGCTCAACTTAAGTGTGTGTGGGGGGGGGAATAAATTGAAAAATCAGACTCATTATTAAAAGTATAAACTTTTGTTCCCCCACTGTAATATAAATATCTAATTTATTTTCAAATCTTTTGCCAGTTAGGTAAATATATTAGAATAAAACGTAGTTAATAAATAAAGTTTTTGAAACCAGAGATGTGTCCCGATTGATAGAGCAGATCCGACTCGGTATCGATGACATTACTTGCGCATTTATACCAATCACCCAAAAAAATGTAAGGTTTAGATCTTAAGGAATTCAGGTATCCATCTTTGATACCTAAGATAATTTTGGCCTTTAGCTTTCTCGAGTTAAGGTTTGAATGCAATTGCAAGTGTCTCATCTGTTGTTACGGTTATGTATTTGTAGTTTGTCACCTTTTCTGGAGCATTGGTATCGGTTTAAAATTATACGAGTGTGCCGATGATTTATTAATTCTAGAACTTGTGCTTGAGATTATTACGAGATCGCAGTGAGATCACGTTCACATGATAAAGGTATTTTTATGTGATAAAGAGGAAACTTAGGATTTAACCAAATTAACCCATCCATTTAACATATTCTTTTAGCTAATTACACTAATTAGCTAACCACCCAAATAAAAATGTTAGCATTCATCTTTAGTGCTAGATACCCCTAGTTTAACCTCTGAGCCATTCTATTCATTTTTCTCATCCACTAAAAATACAAAAAAATATAACCTTTAGCCTAGCCTTACCCCTTGTGAAAAGTCCTTATGGTTGGTTGCTAGCTGCTTGGTATGATTGGTTGATTTTTGCTCATAGTTTGTTCGCACTTTGCTATAAGTGTTGTGCCATTTTGATGAAGACGAAGAGGGCCCACTTTGTATTTCATATTTTCTGTGGTGTATGCTTATCTCAAGTGTGGGGGAATTGTTAGTTGTTTGAATGTGAATGGTGAGTTAAAAAAAGAGAAAAGAAATGAAAAGAAAAAAAAGAAGAAAAAAATGTGTGAAAAGAAAGAAGTATGAATAAGAGTTGATGTATGGAGCATACTGTTATATCATTTGTACGAGTTTGATGTTGTGTGGTTCGATCACCTCGCGGGTTTGTGGATTGTCGTAACTAGCAACATGGGTTTTTGGACTTGTCGACATGTATATTTTAAAACCAATTCCAGTATATACTTCTCATGCCTTATCCACACCCTTATTAACCCTTAGCCTAACGTTACAACCCGAATAAAAGTCCTCTTTTGATATTTATACCAGGTGCTTACGCCTTTTCGGTGTAGTTTTGTTTCTTCTACAAGCCTATGGTATGAAATGGATCATGTCTGCGCAATTGAGTGTGATTTCCCTTTTACCCTCTACTACAACATATACGAGTGTTTGAGTGAATTATACTTTTCCTTATTCGTGAGGTGCTTAGTCATGTTATTACATATTGAAGATCATTGGGTATTGTCAAACATCTTTGCTTTCGAATATTAAAAATCAAAAATATTTTTCATAACTCTATGTTTGTTTTGTAAAGCTTATTATTTTTTCTTATTTTGCTTGAGGTCAAGCAAACCCTTAAGTGTGTGTGTGTGTGTGGGGGGGGGTGTTTGCTCTTTTTGCGCTTTTTTATTACAAAAAACCAAAAATATTTTTGATAATTTCACACCCATTAAAAAAACTTTAAAAAAAATTAATAAATAAATATATATATAATACTAATAAATATTAAATTTTAAAAATATTTTTTTTTGTCTTGTCATGTACGAACCTTGTTTATAAGTTTCTTTTCTTAGATTTGCTTGAGGGCAAGCAAGAATCCAACACACTCGCCTAGCTTGAGGTTAATGTGGTACTTCAGCCACATTCCATTTGTACTTAACAGTTTTTGGTTAATATATTTACCGGGGTAACCCTTTACCCAAAAAAAAACTCCGAATTCCAAACCGACTACGGAATATCACAAAAAGCAAGCACTTAGTAAAATTCATTAAACATGTTACAAACCAACCACTGTGGTAAAACAATGGGCCTAGTAGCATAATAAGAACAAGAAGCAAGTGAATGTAAAAGAGTATAGAAGGGGAATATGGAACGTATTATTGATATCTCTCATATTACATTAGGTGCCTCTATTTATAAGGACCTCAACATGAATAGCATTAAGTACAAATTGGAAGTTACAAGACTATGAATGTGTATAATCAATATAATAAAGTATTTATAACATTCCCCCTTGATTGTAAGTCATTCCAAATACGCTTTGTATACCGCCTCATTAAAAACTTTATGGTAACGCTCAAATTGAGTATATTTTAGGAGCGTCATCATGGTTTTTGTACATGTTATTTGACTGTTTTTATATGCTTTTGCTACTAATATTGCACAAAGTTAGATTTATATGTTTGTAGCTAGCCAAGATTAAGAAAGTGAAGAAAAGACCAAGAAAAGAAGTAAAAACGAAGATTTATGCATGTACGAAGAATCCCTCATAAAGATCAAGATCGGGAAGCTTTTCAAGAGCAAAAGAGTCAACCATACAAGCTTCCAAGTCCCAAGATAGAGCTAAATTGAAGTTATATTGATCTATAATGACCCACTACCAAGCACAACTCAAACAGGAAGCTTAAACGCAAAATTAAGAAAAATATATTTTGAGTCGTGTGACGAGCCACCAGGCAGGAGGATCTAGCCAACCGGCTGGAGGAGAAGCTACAAGGCAGGAAATCTAGCCACCCGCCTCCTTTTTGCTGACCTCTCCAAGTAAAGTTTAAATGCTTCTTTCTATGTCAACTCACTTGGGAACGATCAAGACTATTCTAGAACTCTATTCCCTAGCATTTTTATGACACTTTGTGCCCAAGAAACTTGCTTGGTGGACAAGGGCACTACAACTATATAAAGGAGTATCATAACTTAGTTTTATACATCAACTCACCATTATCTCTTCTCCACACCATCAAAAATTCTCCTTCACCCTTGAGGACGAATTTCCACACTATTATCATTCCTAAAAGACCTTAAAACCTCTGCCTATTCTAGAAGTAGTGCTTAAGAACACCAAGGAAGGTGTCGGGTATCATTTTCCGGTTGGTAGATCACTTGTAGTCAATTGGAGGCTTAAAGGTTGCTCTAAATCCTTCCATTACCTATTGTAATCCTACTTTGGTAATCTCTTGTTACACTTCCATGATGTTTGTTATAGATATGATTGTTGAACCTTTGTGTTTGGTTGAAATAATCATGGAGTAGTTTTCTTTTTCTTGTTTGGAATGATGTAAACATAGATATGGAGTGTTTGGTATTTTTCACTATAGATTTATTGTCTTACTTATAAGTTTGGTTGAATTGATATGTGTCTAATTAATATATTGGTAAATCATAACCAGATCTATACGGCGAAAGGATTTCTTGTTGTGGTTTGTTCCAAATATTAGCGCGCGTGTATGTTTGGTATTTCATGACTGACAACCATGAATATACAAGTTAATTGGACTCATAAAAGTTTAATCTAGAGTATAGGTCGAAAGGGTTTTAATGAAAAAATCGGTAAAATCATACTTCTTATAAATGGCTTGAAATGAATAAGTTTATAATAATGATCATAGGTTGAAGAGTTCGTTAATCTAAACCGTAATATATGTAATTTCATGATATAACCATTTGATTGGAATTATATGCTTTTGATTTTGTGTGCTATGCTAAAGTTCTACCCGAATATCCAACACTCCATTGATATGAATACTATTTACAAACAAGTAGTTTTAGTTATTTATCTCATTCTCGTTGATCGCATCATATTTACTTTTCGAGTTATTAGTTGATTTTATGGTACTTTGGGACGTGACGACCATTATATCACTTTCATGTTACGTGTTATTACATAGATTCTTCACAATTTAATACACCCAAATCCTAGTGAACGACCTCAGCTTATCATCCAAAACTAGCTACATACGGAAGGGTCATACTTGTTCTTGTGTTCTTAGCTTTATCTGGTAACTCGTGTTATAAATTTAAAACTAGTAGTCGCGAGACACATCATCTTGCTAGGAAAAACCCATTAGGAGAAAAACCATATCTAAGAGAAAAAGAATGTGGCGCGTATTTTTCCCCCTCATGATCACTTTACTTGAGCTTACTGAATTTCCACATTCCGATGCCATATATAATTTCTTGAATGTTAAGGTAGGGAGTGCCTTTTGATGTGCTGTCGTGTAGGTTGAATTTACTGATTACCAAGTTTTAAATTTATATTTAGCCGACTCATCCTAAAACAACACTTTAACGGGCAGTGTACCCTGTCAAGATGGAGTTTCGTGATAAATAGGGTGTCAAACACTAAAAACGATGTCGTTAATGTTATATTCTATAAGTATTTTAGTTAATCTAATTAGACTAGTTAATTCTAATTACTTGTTAAACCTATGCTAAACCTAGTTCTAATGATAAAGAGAGGGTTTCAGCCTGAGAGACTAGCACAGGTTTTATGGTGACTAAAATCAATTCAATACAGAATAAGCATATAAGAAGATAATTAGAAGATAAAAGAGCGGTACAAGCTAAATGATAGAAAACTGTATTAGCAATATTAAATTCGATTAAATGCTAGTTTGTTTGTTTAGTGCAATGACTACTTATCTCGAGGCGGCATATCTTTCTTAAGACATAGGCGGGACATCATCCTAAGACCTAGACACATTGAATCCTGTCACAATTAACGCATCCGCATAAAGCATCCTTTAGTGTAATTATAATATATCTTAGGGATTAAAGCAATGGTGATCTTGTTAAACCCTAACCCATCGGGAGTTTACCCACTTACTGCTTGACGGTATTTTATATACTAGTAGTTCACTGTTCAAGTCTTTATCAATGATTAAGAACGTACTTGTTGATCCAAGGGTCACCTGCCAGGACAACTAAGCTCACTAATCTAAAGGAAAAGATAGAACATTATTTGTGATCCTACTGGTCCAGACATATAAAACACGATATAGAGAGCTATCCTAGTATCTAGATTACTTGGTCAGTATCACTAGACCCAGTTGAATGATAGGACGCATATTCAAGCACATAGACAAGTATGACGTGATAAACATAATTAAATAATCAACGATAAATTAAGCAATCGAGATTAAACAAACCAAACATTAAACCTTCATTAAGATGGCTAATACCCGAGGGTATTAGCCCATAACCATTGTAATTATACAAGTGGGATCAATTAACCAAGATAAACTAAACGTTTTACCAAACGATACCAAAAATTAAATGATTACAAGTGTATAGGAATTACACGGTGTCTTCTATGGAATCATGATCGATGCTTGACCTTGGCTGCTCTTCTTTACTTTAGAAAATAAACTTTTATGTTTATGGTATGGAGGATATGATTTTGCATACTGAAAACTCGTTTTTAAGTCTTCTATTTATAGTCTCTAAAAATTAGTGGATACGCCGTATTGAGTGAGGTCAATACGACATATAGGGGTAAATTCCTTAGAGTGCGCGCTACATTCACAATCAATCAGTTATATTTTTCCTCAACTACATTTAATGCAGGATCTTTGATTGTTTGACCATGTGGATACGGCGTATGTATATAGCAGGATATGCGATATGAGGAATTGATCATACGCGTTTTCTTGTGAAGTCCAGGCCCTTATACGCCGTATCTTCTTTGCTGGATACAGCGTATTGAGTCAGAAATACATATCTTCAAATATCTTCGTTTTAAGCTCTAAAATGTGCGCCTTTTAGCTTGTCTTCACAAAACACTCTGTAATTACTGTAATTAACAACTTTAAGCAATTAAGTAACAATTCTTGGAATAATTATATAAAAGTGGGTCATTTATTTGGGATAAATGATGCTATAAATGTAACGTTATTTGATGTCATAAAATATCCCCTACTTGAATCCTACTTGTCCTCAAGTAGACTCTAGAAATTTATTGAAAATGTATCCTATCCGAAGTTAAGGATTTATCCTTTAACCATTTTTTTGTTAAATCGCTCTTACAAGACCAAGCACCTCTCGAATATGGGGAGATCACTCAAATAATCTAGGGTGTAACATTTAATGGGTATGCTTAATTGCTCGATCGTGATTAGTTTTCTATCATATGCTTGGCAAAGATACACATCTCCACCACTAGAGCTAAGGAGTAACAAGTCAAAAGGTAAATTGGGTTTTTATAAGGCTTAAGGTTGATCATTCTAACAATCTTTCACCAAAAGTAATAAACCAACAAGGCAGCTGAATCACACATACATGACCGTAACGACGGAATAGACATGCATGACTCGATCACATCGTTGTTCGAGTAAAACCTAAGGTTAATTGTTAGGAAATGGATGTAAATTATTGTTATATAAAATTCACAAAACAAATAGATTAAGCTTGAACAAATAAGGTATATAGTTGCTAGTGACTTTCCCGACCGTTCCATGATAAAGACTCAGAAATACAAACGTCTCAATAATAGAAATGACAAAGACAACCCAAGTTGGCGTTCCCATAACGGTCAACTTCCCAATCATCCCAACTTATAGATACTTTTATAAAACAAGTGGTGATATCGACCACTTTATACAAAACTATACATCGTTGACTTTTTACCACATATCAACGAACAATCGATCCTTCCAAGTAATTTATCGGTTTAAGTTCAACGAACCGACTATCAATCCTTCCTTCTTTTTTGATACAATTTTATATTTTTCATTTTTTATAACATAAATAATACGAATCTCGGTGTAATTTCACCTCTTCACCATCATATTTCATCTGGATAATTTTTCTTTAAACACTTTATCTTCGGACATAGAACATAATTACGAAAGTAGCAAAATACACGAGCTACATACTTTTGCATTCCCAATGCATTGTGCAATTTCTTGACCTAACCAGAGATAGAAAATTTTACTTTGACATAGGAAATACAAAACTTTACACAAAAGCAACTAGCAACTTTGATTAATAGGCTTAATCTACAAGGTAGGCTAAGGTGTAAAGGTGTAACGAAATAAACATTTTGGTGTGAAAAAGACAGGAATGACTCAACAGGTTTTTCTAGGGGATCTTACTCTTATAGTGAGAGTAAGCAAGGGGTTACACGAGGCTTAACTAACCAGTGCAGTTAGTTAATAACATAACATATAGGATTTTTGGTGTATTCTTAGAAATTTACGAGTTAAACATGTTACTCCATCTAAGTCCATAGTACTCGTCATTATGGTCTCGAGTGATATACCAAGCCAAGTTCTAAAGTCTACTACATCACCGGCACACTCATAATTTTATGGAATTTTTGGTAAACGTTTGGAAACAGAATATGCTTAATTCTTACAATTTGTCATTAAGGGTTATTGTGTGTGAGGTCATGTAACTAGTACTTTTTACAAAAGTTATGCTAATTTTTTTGAAAATTTGGCATAATTTAAGCATATAGCATATTATTTGTAAAAAGAAGGACAAGTAGGCGTTCTAATTCTCCATCACCCCACTTAATTTATACGTCTTCGTTGTATAGATGAAACAATTAAAGAATATAGGGAATAGAATTAGAACGAGGAACTCACCTGATATGTTGCTCGGGATGATTCTCCAATTTGAGTTCTTGAGCAAAAGTGTGTTGAAGGCGTCAGAATGCCTGTATGAGTTCAACACACGTCTTTTTCAGAGTATACCATCACCAATTCGTTGATTTCTTTACAGCAAGGTCCTGCATAAAAGTTAGAAGACAAAGCGTGCAATTCCTATCTCGGTTTTACAATGGTTATAATGCAGAAAAATAAACACACATACTGTACACGTAGTCAATACGCCGTATCCCAAACCCAAGGATACGCCATATTGCATCCTGTAAAAACAAATGTTTTAAAGTTTGCATGAATTTAAATGCAAAAATTAAAGAACTGATAACGTCCAGACAGGTCGATACGGCATATACATAGAGGTTTGATACGTCATATTGAATGTCTGGGAAGACAGACTCAACAAACAATTTAAAATTTTACAAACATCAAACAATTAAAATAGCTAGGTTGTGTCTCGGTAAGTACTCTTCTATCAGCTAGTCTTTAAGTTAGACTTTTTCTTCTCCTCTTCATTCTTCCTTTATCGCTCGCACTTGTAAATTTATTCATGTTAGGGTCCTTGAGTTTGTAATCCATTAATAAGCTATGTTGCTGAACTTACTGCCAAGCTTGATTCTATCTTTCACAAATAAGTCAAAAACCATCACATCATAATATACATAAATAAATAACAACCTGTTTTGAGTTAGATACATCATGAAATGAATAAATAAGTGTACAAAAGATAGAAACAAAAAGATAAGGAGTAGAGGGATCATGGGTCTGGCTGCTGTAGAGCTAAGGTATTGGCGTCACCGATCCTACGTCTAGTACGTCTTTGGTAGGGTAATCGCAAGCTACCTACGAGAGTGTTGACGAAGGCCTGGTAGGTGCGACCGCTAGCATCCATCAGCTGAGTCATGCAACTGACCATCCAGGTAGCGAACCTACCCTAATCAGTGATCGATCTATTAACATCTCTACGCAGTCCCACAATGCTCCGCCGTAACTAGTGCACCTCCTCCTCAAGCCTCGAAATCCTCTGAGGCATAGTCCTGGGGATAGCACGTGGTGGCTGAGGTGCCTGCATGGGTGCTGGATTAGCCAGAGCACCCTCATCAACTGCAGGAGCATCCCTAGCGGCCTTAGGGGTATAAGCCCAGTCATCCGCTGCCTCACTGGACCCCGAGGGCTACCCAAGCCCATGTATCACCAAGCCTTATACAGATTTTGAACTTAACAAGCTCATGTAAATCAATCATCGGGAGCTCACGGGTAATCACCAATAAACCCCTCAATCCCTCATCACTAACAAGGCCAAAATGAGCAGCAAGACGCCCAATGAAGTGTCCCCTAAACAACCTAGCTCCATTATTTCTCCCCTCAGCATGCCTGAATAAGTACTATACTAACAGATATGAGACGTTTGCAGTCCCTCGGTCCATGATTCTAAGATAAAAAAGATCGATACCGGTCACCTTCTCAGGTGCTTATCCTCTACTAGAAATGCTGTAAGATATCATCCTATGGCATAATATCCTCACAGGGTCTTTGATATAAACATAAGACGGAGCCGGTCTTAGAAAATCCATGTCCGACAAAATCTCAATCTAATAATCCCTAAGATCCCCCTTATCAGGGATCACTCTCGCACTACCCAGCCAATACGCCTTAATCCCATCCTATGCCATCTCATTGGAAGTATGTAAACCCAACGTAAGAATAAACTGCCTCCAAGTCATCCTACGTCTAGCTTCACCTAGCTAAAAACATAAGGTATCAACAACGTCTAAACCCATCTCCGCATCACTCATCCTACAAGTACTAAGGAACTCAAGTATAAACTCTCGAACTAACGTTCCCTGGATTTCAAACAATCTCCTCCATGCATGACTAGTGAACAACTCCTGTCTATTATCCCCAGTATAAACCATCCTCAACCTACCGGCTAAAGTCTGCCTCATCCTCTCGGTCAACCTAACAAAATCTAGTATGTGCCCCCGGTTGACTGACCTGCCAAATATTGTCTCAAGTCTCTGCTTGAAGTTGTGCATGATATTTTTGGTGTACCCCTTAACTTGGTACCTGAGCCATGGGTGTCTCTGATCTTTAGGTGGTAAAGGTGCCATATTTGTAGAATAAATAGAATCAGTTAGAAATAAAACTTAAACATTCTGATCAAGATGGTTTATATTGTGTATCGGTATGTAAATATGCCATGATACATGATTAGGAGAATACTTCCATATCTATTAGGTAATTATACATAGTAAGATGGAGACTGACAGATGATACGTCGTATAGTGAAAACACAATATGGCGTATAGGGTACGCCGTATCCAGAGGAATGGATATGCTGTATTTTCAGGTAAAAAATGTTCTATACGCTGTATACATTTCCAGGGTATACGCCGTATCATTCTGAAGTTAAAAACGAAATGGGTTTCCCCGTTTCTACCCGTTTGACCCCTTGCCCCTAATAGCCACAAATACTCATTTCAACAAAGTTATAAAATTCAATGGGAGTGCACATAAGGTATAAATGGCAAAAATGCGAAACCCCTAAATCTAAACCCTATCCCTAATCCAATTCAAAAAAGAAAAGAAAGAGAGTAGAGTAAAATTATAACATACATCGTGATTGGTAGGATGAAAATACTTAGGAATTGATCCACGAGATTATTAGGGCGCGGTTAATTTGTTTTTGATTGAGAGTAAAAAGGTGTGTGTGAAAACTATCCGGCGTATAAGTTGGGTTTGTATACCCACCCTTGATACGCCGTATAGGGATTTGTCCAATACGGCGTATTGGACAGAATCGTTGACTCAGTCAATCTAAGTTAAAAATGGTTGATACGACGTATAGGTGTCATCGTAATATGCCGTATTTATTTTTGGAGACTAATTTTTCAAAGGTTTAACAAAGTAAAGAAAAACGTACCTTGGCCACCGTAATATTCTTGTGTAAACATCATCCTTATAATACCGCTTGGGGTCGAACGGGATGCCAATAGGCACATATAAATTCTTAATGAGATTTAATGGCATCCGATATTGTTAAGACAATTCCAACCCACAGATATTAAACTTTAATTCCATGAAAGAAACTTCTCACATTTAAGTTTTTCTAATTCTATCATGACTTGATTATCTGAGCGTTATTTGGCCATTTAGTATCAATGTTTATTACATACCCCCGAAGACTGTATTTCAATCATACATCATTGTCCTTATCCGACATTCAACTCAATTGGGATAAATTGACATTGAAGGAAATAAACCATAAAGTATAAAACATTTTGTTCCTCAACATCAACTTTCGGAAATTATGTTTCAATCATTCAATTAAATTCATCGATATGTTGAGGACTTATAGTAGGTTCTAATTTAGACGTTAAAGCATCATTGTAAACAATGGCTGAAAATTCGTTCTCAAAATCTTTAAAGTGGTCTAAATCATCAAAATAACTGACCGTAGGCTCGACTGATGGAAACGAAGGCATATAACTTATTATTGTCATTTCCGAATCCGTTTTCAACTACAACAAAATTAATTTTAAAAGAAGAATGAATTATGTCAAAATTACCAGGTAAACTTCGATCCGTTGAATTGACAAATGATATTCTAAAGTTTAATTTCGTTTTCGTTAAGAGGACTTACCGTGGGTTCAAACAAGAGTGTTGCATCAGACGTTAATGTATCATCATAGACTATAGCTAGGAATTCGGTATCAAAGTTTGTGAAGCAATCGTCTTTATCTTCACAATATTTCACCTTACCGTATGTGACAGTTTGCCAATTAAACGTTCGACCATGCCTTTAAGCATTTCCTCTTCAAGTCTGATGTGTTCTTCCATAGTGATGCTTGGATCATCCATGATAAACCTAAGTGATGACATCAAATAACGTCTATTTTATAGCATTGTTTATCCGCGACGATATAAACCCATTTTGATATAGAAATAGAAAATAAATGTTACTTTAATCATTTATATTTAGAAATAGCAGTAATTATGGTGAGAAAATTGGTGAAACATAGCAAAAGGCGCGCATTCTGGAGCTTAAATGAAGATATTTTGAAGATTACTATTCTGAAGACCAATACGCCGTATCCATCAAGAAGATACGGCGTATCCGTGCCTGCACTCACCAAAGACCACAAAGGAATAAAGCTCAATACGCCGTATCCAGAGAGACTCAATACGCCGTATCGAAGATATAGTATGTGAATATTCTGGAAGATATCAAACGTGGTCCCTACTCCAAGAAATCCCCAATACGCCGTATCCAACCCATTGGATACGCCGTATTGAACCGACTTCCAAACATTATAAATAGAAAACTCAAAAACGAGTTTTAAGTGTGCTAAATCATATTCTCGATACCTAAACCACAAAAGTCGATTTTCAGAAGAGAAAAAGAGCAGAAGAGGTCGAGCAACGTATTCAATTCCATAGGAGACATCGTGTAATTCCATATACTTTTGTAATCGTTCAGTTTTTGGTATCATTCGTTAACTCGGTTAGTTTACCTTGGCTAAATTATTACTCTTGTATTTATTATGACGTTTGAAGGCTAATACCTTCGGGTATTAGCCATTATTATGAAGATCTGAATGTTTGGTATTTGTTTATATCGATTTCTTGATTTATCGTTGTATGCTTGTTTATGTTTATCAATTTATACTTGTTTACGCGCTTTTGTATGCGACCTATCATTCAACTGGATCTAGCTAAGTGGACCAAGCGGATCTAGAGTATGGGATAGTTCTCCATATATTAATTTATACACCTAGAATAATAGTTACACAAATATTATCCTTCTAAGTCTATGTCTAGGATACGCTTTAGGCTTAACTAGTTAATTAGATATTGCCAATGGTTTATTGATCGTGTTGACTAGCAGGTGACCTAGATAATTCAACAAATAACGTTCTAATTCCATTGGATAGTTAGACAAGTGGACTACTAGTGTATAGATGGTAAGTGGGTAAAGTTTCTATGAGCTAGGGTTTAACAAGATCACCATTGCTTTAATCCCTAAGATAGATTATAATCAGCAAATAAAGATGCTTTATGCGGATGCTTTAATTGTGACAGAATTAACGTGTCTAGGTCTTAGGATGTAACACCCCTATTTTTGACATATGCAACAAAAGCTAATATGGGGTATTACTTCATGGATCAACATACATAATCATAGAAAACGACTCATAAAGAGACGTTTTAGAAAATTTAGTTATCATTCAATATAATCAGAGTTTTACAAAAACAAAGGTCCTAAAATCTACATGAAAACATAAAGTTTGAATGATAACAAGTTTGGATGTCCTCAAGTCCAATGCCACTTCGTGCTATAGGTTGCTCAATTACATGAGATAAACATGCTAAAAGGGTCAACACAAAGGTTGAGTGAATTTCATAGGTTTATGATAAATAGTTGAATACAAGTCATCATAGACAGTGGGTTACGTTGCTATACACCCATAAATAGTAATAATTGCAATTGCATTTACAATTATCATAGTAATAATCGAATACAAGTTATCATAAGTGGTAATAATTGCAACATATACAATTATCTTAAAAAACAGTATTATTGCCCTAAGCTCATGATATCAATACGTTAACATGGAAATCACCGTAGTGACATTGGTTGAGGAACAAATGTCCCCGTGGAAAGGTAACTTGCCAAGGTTACCCTATAAGTCAAATATAGTGCGTTTGGCTACCCCATGAACGGGTATACCAACGGGAGTCGTCACCCCCAATAGATCTATCCATAATATTTGTGTTTACTGGCAAGCAATTAATGTTTCATGATATGGAAATAGTGGCACTGGAATGTACTTAGGCAATAATATATCTGGATATCATACAGTTGGAAAAACACTTGCATTCATGGTTTAAGCATGTATCCCTCTCGCGGGTTTATAAAGTATTCAAAAGATTTAAAAGCGAGGCTATGAACTCACCTTAACAGGGAAATCTGATTGATGGCAAAAGTATATGAAATGAAAGTAACGACCTCATCACGTAACCTGAGGGTAATATGTCAAGTCTTAGTGTGATTGTTTATGTTTTTAAAACTTTATAAAGTTTAACATACATCTTACTTTCTTTTATTAATTTATGGAAATATTGTATCACTGTTCGGGCTATCATAATTCAGAGGTCATGCAATATCGTTTGAGGAGCTAGGACACTTTAAATCGTAAATCCAGCAAACTCATCAAAACGTATACTCAAATGAAACCCCTCACATGAAATTCCCTAGTAACGTGATACGATAAGATTTTAAGTTTCTTCAAAAGCTAGTCGATGATAAGTTACGTTAAATATGTAATTATTTTATAATGCGTCGATAGATGATTAATAACGACAAATGTGTCAGGTTTTAATAAAATCAAGTCTTATAATATTAATATATATTTTTATAATTTATATAGAAATATTATATTTTATTTTTTTAAGTTTTCAAAAATGGCAATAAATACCCTTGATTTATAAACTTTTACAAATTTAGTCCTTTATATGTAAAGTATATGTAATTTAAACCTTTAACTTTAGAACTTGGCAAAACAGCCCCTTGTAATTATAGCTTTAGGAAAATGACATTTTCAGTCCCTCTGGTTATAAATTTCATAAAGTTACGATATATACCCCTATGCATGAAAACATTTGCAAATCAAGTCCAAAATTCATAATTTTGATATTTTTGAAATCCAAAAGAGTTTTGCAGGTCATGGCTTATTAGAATAAGGTAAAATAAGATGTTCTAACGTAACAAAAGTTTAGAAAAAGGATTCGTTAGCTAGAAAATCAAAACGGGTCATTTTTAGGGTTTTAACCAAAAATGCATGGGTTTGAGGATTCAAGGCTTTAACAAGAGTTCATATAGGATCTTAGGAGACTTATTAAAGTTCCAAAACAGAAAATAAGCTTATTGAACAAGAATTTAGCTTACTTGAGCTAGAAATGGGTCAAAATGGGATTTCGGGTTCGTACGCCTAGAAAACAACTTCGAGGGCTTCTTTTCTTGATTCTTGGCTTCAAAGTGGCTGAGTTCTTCCTTCCTTGATCTTCCTTGGCCTTCCTTGATCTTGTTAGAAGTCCATTTGAGTGTGTGTTTTGAGATTTGAGGTGTGATTTGAAATGGTGAAAGGTGTGGCTATTTATAGGTGCAAAACACCTTGGAGGCCAAGTCTTTGGGTTAGAGTAATGACCAAGGGATGTAGAGTGGTGACTAAGGCATCCATAGGATGAGTCTTGAGGTCTACAAAGCTAGCAATGCAAGGTGGAAGGGTTGTGTAGTGTTGGTGTAGCCGCGGCAAGAAAGGGGTGACAAGGAGGTGATTTTGCAAACTTGGTGAGCAAGGGTGGTGATGATCTAAAAATAATACTAAAAATGCTAAACTATTTTATAAAAATTCCAAAAAATTACCGAAAGTACTTTACACTAATACTAATGTTTAAAAAATAAAACTGTTAAAAACGGGCGTATAAATAAGCCAGGAAAAATCAATTAAGCTAAAAGGGCTAAAACTAAAAAGGAGTATAAATATTAAATGGTGAATGGGTCTTATGAAAAAGACCTCAGGGTGCAGCAGTAAGTGTGTGTGTGTGTGTGTGTGTGTGTGTGAAGGCAAGGTCGCAGGTTCGAGTCCTGGACCTTACATTTTTGCTAAAATGATTTTTTTTTATTTTCTTTTTGAAATTTTGAAAGAACAAGCTAAAATAAGCAATTTTAATAAATGAACTTTTTGCTGAAACTCAATATATAAGCTAGAATAAGCAGATTATAAAGACAGAATAGCTAAACTATAACTATGAGACTTTAAAGTAAAACTGTGTGAAATTTTTGGACTCATAAAGCAAATGTGAAACTTATAAGCTGAACACAGACCTTAAAATTGAGTTATTAAGCACTTATGACAAGAAATCAACTAACAAATAGAGCTGAAATGCTCTTAATATAGCTAATGAAAATCAGACTTAACAAGCAGTTTTAATGAAATTATGACCAACTTGAGCTAAAATTGAGACCAATTAAGCACTTGAAATAAGTTTGTATACTAAAAACAGATAAACTTGTTGCAAAAAAGAACACATTGAAAACAAGAATTAAGAAAATTGGTTTAGTAATTAAGCTAGAAAAAGAACTTGAAAACTGACAGACTAACTAGCTATTTTTTGGAATTTTCCAAGTTTGAAAATGACAATTTGCAGCCCTATTTTTAAGCTAGTAAAATCTGTCATAAGTCCAAACTAAGCATAAACAGATTTGGTTTAGAACCAAATGAGTTTTTGTTATGAATCTCAGAGCTTAAAACAAACTTATACTAACTTAAAATTGCTACTGAAAATTAGACTTTTAAACTTTGGAAATGAAAAAATCACTTAAACATAATTTTAGACTAAAAACTCAAAAGATAAATGCACACTTTACCAAACTCATTCTACTGCATTATGAATTAAAAACAAGCATGAAAACACACCAAATAGCACCTAATCAAAATCTTAATCAAATAAGCTGACTTATTAAACTAGGATACCACATATTCAAACCATGGTTACATTAAACCTTAAACTAGATTTTTAAACTTTAAAAACTAAATTAAACTAACTTTTAGACTAAATTTAAGTTGTTTAAACTTGATTTAAAGGACTCTATAAAAAAAAAAAATTTTGACTTTGGATGCATAACTTAGGTTAGTTCTGCTTGTGCCAAACACTCCCTTAAAATCTGAATTCTCATTTTTAGGCCACAAAAGTTTGAATTAAGCTAAAACTTGTAAAAACAGACTAAGTACTAAGTAAATAAAGGATAAATAAGCACAAACTAACAAAGATTAAGCAATAATAAGCAGATATAAGCAGGAAATAAGCAAAACAGTAAAATGAACTAAAATATGAAATAATAGATTGTGTACCTTGATCCCAGCCAAACAAGGATCTAATTATGCTTTTAAGAGCTTATCTACAAGCTCCAACTTGTTAGAAACAAGCTGGTAAGGTCCATAAGCCCTTCCTTTTTTTGGCTTATCATCCAAAATTAAAGCTGAGGTATTTTTGGGGAGATTTGAAGTGAAATACAAATTCAGTTAAGCTTTTGAAGGCTTTGAATAAAAGCTAGTTTGTGAAGTAATTAAGAGCTTATAAGAGCTTATTAGGATATTTTGAACACACTTAAACCATAATTGCTTAAAAGTAAAACAAAATTTAAGGCACAATATAAATGAAATTTGAATTTTATTAAAACTAAAAGTGAATACATGCTTTTGAAAAGTAAATTACATCAAATGAAAGACAATAAGCTAAAATAAGCTATTAATAAGCTACTAAACTACACTACTCCTACTCCTACTCTAGATGACATCTCTATGTGATTTGCCTCACTATTTATAGTGAGGTGATGAAGCTTCTAGCCCTTTGAGACGTTCCCCCATCTTCAATCCTGGCCCTTGATTAGAATCCAATCATCAATCAACCCTTGGATCACTCTCCACGCAATTCTAACCAATAGGAATGCATAGGATCGCCAGCGTGGCTTTAGTGAGTGTTAGAGATGCCAGAGGTGTTCTAGAAGGATATGAGAGGGGCGTGGAGGGTGAAATCAATTTACCCTATGTATTCGTTGTAAAAGAGAGGGAAAAAGATAGATCTACAGTAATCTTGACCCGGGTGTGTGATATTTGTTGACTTGGGCTTTGGTTTGGAATGTTGGGAAAGGATTAGGTTTAATGGATTTTAGAATTTGGACTTTTAACTTTATAAAAGGGCTTAGTGAATAAGGCTTATGTTTAGTTAAGGTATAAAACTTAATGGGCTGACTTGGCCCAATAAAATAAGTACAGGTTGGTCCATTAAAGATAAATATGCCTTCGGCTTCGATTTTTCCGCGCTCGATTTTGTCTGCTTTGCCTTTATTTTTGTCCTTTTATTTAATATCCGTACCTGCAAGACACAAATCATAAAATACACATATACAATGCATTTTTATGTCATTTTCGTTCATTATTGGTCTTTTTAGCTTGTTTTATTAGGTAAAAGGTATGTGTATTTAAGCACATACCAAAATCCCCCATACTAAGCTATTGCCGTGTCCTCACGCAATGTCATAAATACAAACTTAGAAAACCAAAAATTTTAACCCCCTTAGACTAATTACCTTGAAAAGTAGCTAAATGTTTATCTAAGGGAATTAAGAAATCACTAGTTTGAAAAGCTCCTTGTTTTACCATTTTTATGCATTTATTATTATCATTCATACATATTGATAAGTGTAAAATACACATATCCGTTTGTACCTAAAATAACCCAATTAAACCAAAAACATGCTAAAAATGGCAAAAATATACTTGTTTTTGTATTTTGTATGTGCAGGTACGGATATATCAAAAATCACAAGAAAACCGTCAAAAACGGGCAATCGCGGACACACGAAACGGAAGAGTACAAGAGAGCCAAAGATTCAAAGCTAAAGTCAAAGAGAGTCAACTTCAGTCAACGGAAGTCAACTCACTAGAAGACAAATCCTAAAATATTCCATTTAAGTCCCTCAACTTTCCAAAAATTACACAAAAGGTCCCTAAACCTAAATGGGCCAGACCCGGATCCAAAAACCCATTACCCTAGCCCATACCCTTTTTTATAAAACCACAAGGGCCCATGTTGCCATTTTCCAAAATCTCTTTTACCTTACACTTTTATAAACCAAAGACAAGGACCAAGTATGCCAAATGCCCAAAGTTTAAAACGAATTACCCAATTCAGTTATAAAAAAGGCGCCAATACCTTTTTACTATTCATCGTCTCCCCAAAATCACCCCATGGTCAAAACAAAGGGCAAATAGAAATTGAGGGTCAAGGACGACTATTCAAGTGATCATAAAGACAATGGCAGGGTCAAAAACGACATTCCAAGGCTCCTCTTTACTCACTCAAGCAAGGATCACTCGTGGCTATGGAAAAGAATCACAAAGGGACTCATTTTTTACACTAAATTATGCCTAAAAGAAACACAAGGTGTCTCAATCATGGATTGCCACGCTGGCAATCCGTGTGAGCTACCTAGTGATCTAACGGCTAATAATGATTTGCCAATCAATGAAGGATTGTACGGGTTGGATTAATTGGAGCGTGGGAAGAAAGTTACAGCCTAGAAGCTTCACTATTATGCTATAAATAACAGCCTCACCACACACACATGATATCTTT
Organism: Tanacetum coccineum; assembly: GCA_026074375.1. Classification (NCBI taxonomy): domain Eukaryota; kingdom Viridiplantae; phylum Streptophyta; class Magnoliopsida; order Asterales; family Asteraceae; genus Tanacetum; species Tanacetum coccineum. The sequence goes on along the minus strand of BQNB010001385.1, from coordinate 26,688 downwards.
TTTTTCTTTTCTAGTTTTGCACCTAATATAGTTGGTATGTGTTTAATTACACATACCTTTTTCCTTTAAAAACGAGCTAAAATAACCAAAAACGGACTTAAAATGCCAAATATACGCTTGTTTTGCTAATTGTGTTGTGCAGGAACGGATAACTAAGAAAAGGACGAAAAACGAAGCCAAAACGACAAAACCGGGCTCGGAATGGAAAAGCAGAAAAAGACAAAGTCAAAGTCCAAGCCCAAGTGTAGAAAAGTCAACCTAAGTCAACCCCGACAAACCCGAAGCCAAAAAGTCAAGAAAAATAAGTTTAGGGACTAAACTTGTTAAGTCCCTAAACTTATTTAAAGAAGAAAAAGAAGAAGAGAAAGAGAAGGACCTAAACTGCCAAGGCCCCATTCTTTTAATTAACCAAGGACGAGTGGTGCAAAGGGTTATATAACCCTTGGGGGGTTATATTGCCAAGTCCCCAAACCTGTTTTAAACACAAGGACCATGGGTGCAACACCCATTATCACCATGAGGGACCAAAAGGGGCAAACCCCAAACTTGTGCCCTGTCACCCCTTTCCTTTTCATAACCCTTTTTCCCGCCCTTTTTCCCCCCAAACCAAGTCACGGGATTTCTTCCCATCTTTTACCCCGCGTTTCTTCTCCACTCCCATGGATAAGCACATTCCCCCTCCTCTACTATCTTTCCCACTAAAATTCAGCCCTTGCCATGTTGGCAATCTCCCAATTTCCCATGAAAAGAGCCGAATCAATGGCTGTGATCATTTTAAAAGAAGCACAAGGACCATGGATGGCTGGGATTAAGACTTTGGAGTCTCTCACAGAAGAAAAACACTTTGCAAGATTGAAGGTTTAGGACTTAGTATAAATAGGAGGCTATGTGAGCCGATTTTAGCAAGTAGTGTAGAAGTCTTTATTTTTATTTAAATTAAGTCATTTTTATTTGTCTTTCAGCTTAATGCAAGTTCTTTGTACTTTTTTTAAAAGCTAATGAAGAGTTACTTAAGTTCATTCTAAATTCTGTCCAAAAAGCTTTTTATATTTGTGTTGTTGATAAGCAAAAGGAAGCAAGGTTTCTTAAACCTTGGAAGAGACTTGTGTTTTGGGTGTATCAGGAATCACAAAAGGACTAGGGTGTTTAGGATTAGTTTTAAGTACCTATGCATTTGGACTTTGGTAAGTTTTAAGCCTCAGTTACTGTAGCAATAGCTTATTCAGCTTATTTTTAGCTTATTACTGTTCTATTTGTGCTTATTAATGTTTATTTAAGTTTAAATATGCCTTGTAGTTAATTTTCTTTCACTTACTTTCAAATTGCCAAAAACTGTCCAAAATAGCTTAATCTGTCACTAGCTTATAGGTCCATTTTTTCTTTTTAAGTGCTTATTTTTGAGCTTTTTACTTGTTATTGCTTATTAGGCTTAGTTAGTGGTAAGCTTTAAAAATGTTTAAGTTTTTAAAAAATAGCTCTTGTGTGTTTTTAAGTGATTATTAAGAAATATAAAGGGGTGTTTGGCATAAGCCTTAAAACGGGTCAAAACAGGTTGTGGTATGGGTTATGGTCATTAAGGTAGGTTTAGCTTAAGTTTTTAAGCTCATTTGAGTCTGTTTTAAAAGTTTTTTAAGTTCAAAAATGTTTTTCAAGGTCTTTCTAGTTAGCTTTTAAAACTGTGACTTTTAAAAAGAGCTACAAGAGCTTATATTCATAAGCTCTTGCATATTTTAGTAGTGACAGAGTGTCAAAAAAGGAGTGTTTTAGTGTGTCATACAAGCTGATGTTAAAAAACCCTTGGTGTCATTTGACTTGTTAAGTCAAAACCTCCAAGGTTTTTAAGTGTCATATTTTTTTTTTTATCTAAAAGCCATTTTCACTTTTTAATATCAGCAAGATTAAATGTGTTTTGGATTCTTAAAATTGGTGCACAAGTTGATGTGCTAGAGTACTTTAGCTGTTTTAACTTTTCTTTTTAATTTGAGCTTATTTGACAGCTTTAAATAAGCTGTCAAATAAGCCCTTGTCTTTAGTAAATTTTCCCCTGGTGCAAAGGGGTGTCTTTTAAGCCCTCTTTTCTAGATTCCTAGTGAACTTAAGCCCATGATCTTGGCTTATTTTGAGAGCCCATAAGCTCTTTGATAAGCTACCTTAATTTCAATCCTTAGGAAGCCCTTGAACTAGCTTATTTTTAAGCCCCAAGTTGCCCTTTGACTGTTTTGCATAGCTTTAATATAGAGGACTGCTTATTTTTCATTCAGGCTTATTCAGCTTATTTCATAAGCTCACTTGTGCTCCTAGCAGCTTATTTTGATAGTATGTTTAGTTGTTTTGCTTATTTGCCCTTTGCCTTGCTTATTTGAGTTAGTAGCTTAAGCATTTTTGCCCTTTAAGCTTGTTTTAGTTTCTGTCCAACTTAAGCTCCTCTTTAAGCTTATTTAATTTTAGCTTTTAGCTTCTTTAGTGCTTATTTAGCTTAAGATTAGATAGTTCTTTTAGCTTTTTTGTCCAAGTCCTAGCTTATTTGTCCCAAGTGTCCCAATGACTTAGCCAATATAAGCTTTAAGCTCATATTAAGCATTCTGTCGTTTTTTAAGCTGTTTTTAAGCTTATTTCTAGCTTTTCATAAAAACTTGTAGTTGAGAAAGTTGTTAAGCCCCACGAGCTTAACAACTTTGCTTTACAAAGTTTTTCCAAAAAAAAAGAAAGGAGACAAGGGGTGACCCGGGTGAGCAAGACTCGAACCCGGGTCTCAACCCTCGTACACCTCTCTTTTGTTGCACAACACATACCGCTGCGCCCTTGGGACTTTTCTGTTAGTATCCCAAGGGCTGTGGTATTTAAGGGGGTTTTAGGCTTATAAGCCTATAAGCTGTTACAGCTTATTTGAGGGCTTATTTATAAGCAAACTTTAGGTCTCTTATTTTTCGTAGGTTAATCATAGTATAAAGTATTTTTAGTAAAATTTTCAGAATTTTTCGAGTTTGTTTAGTATTTTTTACAATTTAATTTAGTTAAAAGTTTTAAAAATTCATAAAAAATACAAAAATTATCAAAAAAAATATTTTTCTTTTTTAGAAAATTTTATTTAGTCATATAGTTTGTAGGAAAAATATAAAAATTTTCGTAGGGTCATTTTTACAACTTTTTGCTTTTTAAAGAACGGGTCCGGGTGCGGTTTTTTGTCTTGACTCGTTTTTGGGTCAAACGAACTCCGTTTTCAGTCTAGTCTTTTTCATTCTTCGTTATTTGACTCCTAGAGTAGTTTAGAAGTGAAAATTTCTCCGTAGGGTTAATTTTGAAGTTTTTAGGTTTTAGCCCCTTTGTTCGGGATTCGTGCTCTCGTTTTCTAGCTTAATTTCATAATTTTTAGGATTTTCTTAAACGTCTTTATTTGTTATTGCTTAATTTAACTTCCTGCACTCTCAAATCATTTCTCTCCTTCCGACTCAAATCTTCCGACTGTATCGATTTTCCAGCACAGCCTCGTTGGGGATAAACGACCCGGGAACATTCTATACTACTTCTCGGTTTTATTGATCTTGTGGATTTTTAGACTTATATATATTTTATATTTTATCATATATTATATATTTAGTATAAAATTTGACGATCATGAGGCTGTGATGATTTAATGACATAACATGTAACTATGATGTCACCACCTCTTCTACAATCAGATTCTTTTCAAACGAATTTGATCTTGGGCTAACCATTGTATTGGGCCTAGTATTGAAGTGGTGATAGTTTGGGCTGGCCCGGCCATTAAAATGGGTTACGGGCTGGCCCAATAAGCAACGAAGGCACCGTCAGACTCGTAATCTCACGCTCGGGGAATTTTCACGACTTTATTTTGATCTTGAATATTAAGCACTCTTGATCGAAACGAACCCGAAAATACTTGTTTTTGCTTTGTTTTCAATCTGTTTTACCTGCAAGACATAAATATAGCAAACAAACATATTTGCAAGATAATTATCCATATTTTAGTATTTTTAGTCTGATAAATAGTGTTTTATGGGGTAAAAAGGATGTGTGTTTTAGCACACATCATGGGTAAAGTCTCTATGAGCTAGGGTTTAACAAGATCACCATTGCTTTAATCCCTAAGATAGATTATAATCAGCAAATAAGGATGCTTTATGCGGATGCTTTAATTATGACAGAATTAATGTGTCTAGGTCTTAGAATGATGTAACGCCTAAGTCTTAAGAATGATATGCCACCTCGAGAGAAGAAATCAATGCACTAAATAAACAAACCAACGTTCTAATTGGATTAATAATGGTTAATACAGTTTTCTTATATTTGGCTCAACCGCTCTTTTATCTTCTGTTAATTTGCTTGCGTAGGTTAAAGTGTCTTGAATTGATTGTAATCACCAACCAAACCGTGTCAGTCTCTCAGGCTGAAAACCCCCTTTTTACCCGTTAGAATTAGGAATTAGGACTGACATAGGTTTAGAATAGAATAGAATTAACATAGATTAGAAAACTAAGATATTAATAAATTGATAGATTTAACGTCGCTTCAAGTGTTTGACACCCTACTTACCACGAAACTACTACCGATCGGGTACACTGCCCGTTAAAGTGTTGTTTTTTGGTTGTTTTGTTGAGTCGACAAAATTAAATTAAAACTTGACATCAATAAAATATTTAACCATACAAGACACATAACGTATCTCACAAGAAGATGTGAATCAGAAGTTCTTAAGAAGTCTGTCACCAGAATGGAACACACATACCATTGTGTGGAGGAACAAGCCTAGAGATGAATAATTAAGCTTGGTATGATCCTTGTACAACAACCTGAAGATCTATGAACCAGAAGTCATAGGGACATCAAGCTCAAGCACAAACACAACAAACGTATCTTTGTGTCCTAAAACAACACAATAGAACAAATGGAGCAGTTAAAACTGCTTATGTGCTACATACTGCTGCACTCAAGCTACTGCTGTTAATCAACAACAATTGATAAATGAGTGATGTGTTATCCGTGCTTCTTTGCAAGTCAACCAAATAGTCCACACACACTTGACAATGGGACTTAGCAACAAATTCATCTGATTGAATTTAGACGAGATGGATTTAAGGTGCAAATGTGGAACTATGCTAAACTCAATGAGGGCTAATGTGATTCTTGAGGAAATTGGAAGGAAGTTTTGTGTTTGGTTATTGAGGAACATTGGGGTTTGATAAGTCTAAGGTGAGTGTTTCAACGTGCCACATAAGAGGACACTTTGCAAGGAGTTGCAGGCTCAGGAAACCAAGAAATCAGGAATAGGAGAACACAAGAGGGTTGTGCTAGTGAAGCAACTACTTCTAATGCTTTCGTGTCTTGTGATGGTTCTGGTTATGATTGGAGTGATCAAGGAGAAGAAGGTCCAACTAATTTTGCACTCATGGATTACTCTTCTACAAGTTCAACTTTGGGTATCTACTGATTCAAACTGTTCATCATCTTGTTGGAAATGTTAGATTTTTAAAGAAACATAAATGAACAACTGTTAAAGGACTTAAGGACCATCTAGTTAATGCTATTTACTTATAAACAGATTTAGAGTTGTGAGAGAAGACTTCTAGTTATAAGAAAAAATGAGTGGGTTTATGAGGAAGATATCAATGTCTTAAAATTGAGATTTCATTTAAGAGAAGTAGCATTACAGAGGCTTAGGAAGGAAGTTGGACTGGTCAAAAACAAAAGATGAAATTTCAGCTAACACGTAGAATATTTTGAGAATCATCTAAATAACTTAGCAAATAATAGACTGTAAGATAGTTGAATAAGTGCAAAACAGGTTTAGGGTATAATGTTGTTCCACCTCCTATACAGGAAACTTTATGCCTCCAAACATGAAATTATGTCATTCTTGGATTAGAAGAGTTTACAAGTGAGCCTATAGTTATTAAGCCTGTAGTTGAGAACAGTGAAGCTAAGGCTAGTGAAGCAAAGCCTAAAGCAGTTAGGAAGAATAATGGTGCTCTAGTTATTGAGGATTAGGTGTCTGATAGTGAGGAAGAAGACGTGCCTCAGGCTAAGATTGAAAAGAAAATAGTTAAGCCTAGTTTTGCTAAGATAGAGTTTGTCAAACCTAAACAGCAAGAAAAGACTACTAGGAAAACTGTCAATCATGTTGAGCACAATAGGCAAAACACTCACATTCCTAGAGGCAATCAAAGAAACTAAAATAATATGATGTATAGAGACTTAGGACGTTAATTTTGAGATTAGGTTAAACAAAAAATTGTTATGTGTGTGGGGGTTTTGATCACTTTAAGGTAGATTGTTAAATCAGGTTAATCAAAACGGTTTTCATAAAAATAAAACCTGTTTGGAACAATGCTAAAAGGGTGAATATCCATAATTTTGCTAAAAAAGTCTAACTCCTGTCCAAAAGAACTGTTCCATGAGCAGTACTAATGACAGTCTGCTTAGTATACATTAATACTGCTAGATCAAAGTTAATGCTTGTCACTCAAAAACTATAGTGAATGCTGTAGACCAAAGGTCATCATTTTTCTAAGCTTCCATTCAACTGGTAAGAGGCCCATTCACACAGAATAAACATTAAAACAGTAATTTTAAACAGAGGGTTTATACTATTAGGAATAATAATGTTAATACTGTAAGACAAAAAGCAGTAGTTAATGCTGCTAGGCCAAAAGTAGTACTTAATGCTGTTAAGGGAAACCATGTTAATGTTGTTAAGGCCTCAGCTTTTTGGGTTTAGAAACCAAAGACTAAAGTTTTAGACTATTTTTCTAAACACAACAGTGTATCAATCACCCTAAAGAAGTTTGATTATGTTGATGCACAAGGCAGATCCAAGTCAGTAATGGCTTAGGTCCCCAAAAGAAGCTGATTTTCTTATCTAATATACAGACAATCTACAAATGGATTTACAGGATCAAGGAGTGATTGATAGTGGATGCTTAAGGCACATGACAGGGAACATGTCCTATCTTACAAACTTTGAAGAAATTAATGGAGGATATGTTGCCCTTTTGGAGGTATCACTAAAGGAGGGAAATTCACAAGCAGAGGTACAATCCAATAACTGGTATTTTAGATTTTAAGGAATGCTGTATTCTCTGTATAGAGAGTTAAAGGTTAAACTCCTTTAGGGTCTCACAAATGTGTGTCAATAAGTATAGTGTTCTCTTTAATAGACACTGAATGTTTTGTTTTATCTCCAAACTTAGTTAACTGATGAAAGTCATTTTTTACTTAATGTTCCTAGAAGATAACAATTTTTATAGTGATCGATTTAAAGATGTTGTTCACTAAAGGAGGTTAAGCTTGTCTCTTTGCAAAAGCCACTCTGATGAATCTACAACTTTGGACATAGGAACTTGGATTACATAAATTCAAAACTTAGGAAGAAACTAGTTAAGGATATCTTGTATGAGGTTTACTTTAAAAATTTTTGAAATTAATCAAATCTTGTGTTGGTTGTCAAAAGGGAATGCACATAGAGCTTATTGTATGTCCAAAAAGTAAGTTCAATCAGCCAAACTTTACATATGTTGTACCTGGGATTTGTTTGGTCACATCATTTGTAAAAATACTTATGTATAAATATGTAATTGCCTAGTTGTCATTAGATGATCTATAGTAGGGTTTAGTTTGGTTTTCTTTCTAAATACTAAAGATGATGGATAGTGGAATACTTAAGTCCTTTAGAACTAGAGTAGAAAAATTAATAGATCAAAGGGTTATGGTATTAGGTGTGACAAGGGAAACTGTGTTCAAGAATGCGGAGATGAATCAGTTTGTATGAGTATCTGGTATTATGTGAGAATTTAGTGTAGCTTTTACTCCTCAAACAAAATGAGTAGATGAGTGGAAATATTTATACACGAAGTGAGCGGTAGGGATTTTGCTTGATGATGATTATTAGATTCCTATACTTTTTTGGGTGAAGATGTTTTATCTGCTTGCTATGGGCAATATAGGGTATTTGTACTACTACGCATCATACATGGTCCCCTTATGAACCTTTTTCTTGGTAGAAAACAGATTAGGATTTATGAGATCATTTGGGTGTCATGTTTATAATTCTCAATACCATAGATCACATAGAGCAAGTTTGATGGTAACGGCTGATGAGGATTCTTTGTTGGGTACTCAATCAAGTAGTAAGCATTTTGAGTATTCAACAGTCTGAATAGGATAGTTGAAGGAGAAACCTGCTGTCCAGTTTAGTGGAGAATACACCTATATATTGCAGAAGTGGACCAAATTGGCTTTTTAATATTGATGCACTAACAAAGTCAATGTATTATAAGCCAGTTGTTGTAGGGAAAACAGTCTACATGGTAATTCAGTTACAAAAGCTTGTGATGATGAGGTAAGCTAGAAGGAGAAGTATGGCCAAAGTTAATATTTAGCTACCTTTGTAGAATGCTGATCACCAACTTCTCTCAAAGTGCAAAGAGTTTCTCATGTTGCAAGATTTATACTTGGTGATGATGAAACGAAGGTTACTGAAAACCAGGAAATCGAGGTCTGATTCAAGTAAAGAGGATGTAAGGATGATCCAAGAGTAAGGATGTTAGTGTTAACTGCACTAATAATGTTAATGGGCTAGACAAATGAAGTTAATGCTGTCAGTAGAAAAGCAAGCATTGAACTTCTAGATGATCCAAATATGCCTGCTTTGGAAGATATTGTCTATTCAGATGATGATGAAGATGTTGGTGCAGAGGCTGACATGAACAATTTGGATGCATTTATGCCTGTCAGTCCTATTCCAACTACAAGAATACACAAAGATCATCCAGTTGAACAAATTATTAGAGACTTGAATTCAGCACCTCAAACAAGAAGAATGACAAAGAATTTGGAAGAACATGGTTTGTTTAGTTCAGTTCAGCAAAGAACAAACCATAAAGACTTTTAAAATTGCTTGTTTGCTTGCTTTTTATCATAAGAAGAACCCAAAAAGGTAATTCATGCATTGAAGGATCCAAGCTGGATAGAGGCTATGCAGGAAGAGCTTCTACAATTCAAGTTACAAGAAGTTTGGACCTTGGTGGATTTACCAAATGGCAAAAGGGCTATTGGGACTAAATAGGTTTACAGGAACAAGAAGGATGAAAGAGGCATTGTGATAAAGAACAAAGCAAGATTGGTTGCACAAGGGTACACACAAGAAGAAGGGATTGACTATGATGAAGTCTTTACCCTTGTTGCCAGAATTGAAGTAATTAGGCTATTCTTAGCCTATGCCTCATTTAAAGACTTTGTGGTGTACCAGATGGATGTCAAGAGTGCTTTTCTTTATGGTAAGATTGAAGAGGAAGTCTATGTTTGTCAACCACCAGGATTTGAAGATCCAGACTTCCCTAACAGAGTATACAAAGTAGAAAAGGCACTTTATGGACTGCATCAAGCTCCCAGAGCTTGGTATGAAACCTTGTCAACTTATTTGTTGGACAATGGGTTTCAAAGAGGAAAGATTGACAAGACTTTGTTTATCAGAAGGGACAAAGGTGATATTTTATTAGTTCAAGTATATGTAGATGATATCATTTTTGGATCTACAAAGAAGTCATTATGCACTGAGTTTGAGAAGATGATGCATAAGAAGTTTCAGATGAGTTCTATGGGTGAACTCACATTCTTCTTAGGACTGCAAGTAAAGCAGAAGAATGATGGGATTTTTATCAGTCAAGACAAGTATGTGACTGAGATTTTGAAGAAATTTAGTTTTACTGATGTCAAGACAGCAAGCACACCTATGGAAACTCAAAAGCTTTTGCTCAAGGATGAAGATGGTGAAGAAGTGGATGTTCATTTATATAGATCAATGATTGGTTCATTGATGTATCTTACTTCTTCAAGACCTGATATTATGTTTGCAGTGTGTGCCTGTGCAAGATACCAAGTCAACCCAAAGATTTCACATCTTCATGCTATAAAAAGGATCTTTAGGTACTTAAAAGGTCAACCAAAATTGGGTCTTTGGTATCCAAAAGATTCACCTTTTGATTTGGTAGCATACACTGATAGTGATTATGCTAGAGCAAGCTTGGATAGGAAGTCTACAACAGGAGGTTGTCAATTTCTTGGAAGTAGATTGATTTCATGGCAGTGCAAGAAATAGACTGTGGTTGCAAATTCCACAACAGAAGCTGAATATGTAGCTGCTTCAAGTTGCTGTGGACAAGTGCTTTGGATTCAGAATCAATTACTTGATTATGGGTATAATTTCTTGCATACCAAAATCTTTATTGATAATAACAGTACTATTTGCATAATTAAAAATCATGTTTTTCATTCAAAAACAAAGCATATAGAGATCAGACATCATTTCATTAGAGATTGCAGTGAAAAGAAATTGATTCAAATGGTCAAAATCCATACTGACAAAAATGTTGCAGATTTGCTTACAAAAGCTTTTGATGTAAGTAGATTTCAATATTTGATTGCTAGTATTGGAATGTTAAATCTCTAAAATCTTTTATCTCTTTATGTTTTTGTAGAGTTTTGTATGAATTAGTACTGTTATTCATGTCATTAAAAGTTTCTGCTGTTAAGTAAAATAGTGCTGCTAGTTTTACTTAATATTGCTAAGTTAATGTTGTTAGTTATACTTAATACTGCTGGTATAATTAACATTGTGAAAATTGTGAGTAAAAGAATTGAGAGAGTTGGTGAGAATAAAAACATAAATAGAGATGTGTAAAAATAGAAAGAGTGATTTGGTGAGTAAAAGAATTGAGAGAATGTATAAGTTGAAAAATAGAAAGAGAGTTGTTTAAAAACCGAAAGAGAGAATTGTGAGTAAAAAGAATTGAGATCAATCAAAAACAGACAGAGAGTTTTTGTGAGCTAAAATGTTAATTTGATGATGGAAAAGCTTATTAGAATGGAATTGGAGTTAATGATGGTGATTCAAAGTTAATGTTGTTATGCATAAACTTACTGCTATTAGGGAAAGTTAATGCTGCTAGGCATAAACTTACTACTGTTGTTGAAAGTTAATGCTGCTATGCATAACTTACAACAGTTGGTGAACGTTAATGTTGTTGAGGATAGTTTCATAAATACTTCGATTAAGGGTTTCAATCACCCATTTTATCGATTTAATTCAATCATATACTCTCTAATTACAAACCCTAACTCAATTTCATCATTCATCATCAAAACCCAACACAATGACGACCCTACAGTTTGCTGATACTCATAATTTGGTCGTGTTTTTAGCTAAACCCGTTGAAAGTGGGGTTTGAGCAGATAGTGGATTTTCTTAATGTACACACTATAAGATATGCAATAACGATCAATCCCACTATCTATACTTCGTGCATTAAACAATTTTGGGCTACTGCCAAGGTGAAAACTGTCAATGGGGAAGTGCAGTTACAAGCCCTAGTGGATGGGAAGAAGATAATCGTTAATGAAGCATCTGTTAGACGTGACCTTCAACTGAATGACGAGGAAGGTATGGATTGCTTGCTAAATGCTACAATTTTTGAAGAACTTACAAGGATAGGGTATGAAAAACTTTCATTGAAGCTTACATTCTATAAGGCATTCTTTTCTCCTCAATGAAAATTCCTTATTCATACTATTTTGCAATGCCTATGTGCTAAGACTACTGTATGGAATGAATTTAGTAGTACTATGGCTTCTGCAATTATCTGCCTAGCTACAAACCAAAAGTTTAACTTTTCAAAGTACATATTTGAAATTATGGTGAAGAACTTGGATAATGTTGGTAAATTCTTGATGTATCCAAGGTTTGTGCAAGTATTTTTGGATAAACAACTTGAAGGGATGCAAAGTCACAAGAGAATTTATGTTACACCCTCTCACACTAAGATTTTTGGAAACATGAGAAAGGTAAGGAAAGGTTTTTCTGGAAGGGACACTCCCTTATTTCCAAAAATGATGGTACAAGCTCAATAAGAGCAGGGTGAAGGTTCATAAATACCTATTGATCCCCATCACACACCCATTCAACCATCAACATCTCAACCTCAAAACAAACAAAGATCAAGAAGGCCAAAGAGAAAGGATACTAAGATACCTCAGTCTAGTGTTCCTAATGATAATGCTGCACATAAGGTTGTCAATGAGGAGATGGATGATAGTTTGGAAAGGGCTGCCACTACTGATACTAGCTTAGATGTAGAGCAGGATAGGGGTAACATAAATAAGACCCAATCCAAGGCAACACCTAATGAATCAAGTTCCCTAGGAACTAGTTTAGGTGGTAGTCCCAGGCGCCAAGAAACCATAGGGGATACAATTGCTCAAACTAGGTCTGAGAATGTATCTAAACTTTCCAATGATCCACTGCTCACAAGAGGTAACACACTTCAAAGTGGTGAGGATATTTTGAAACTTTAGGAATTGATGGAATTATGTACCAACTTGCAAAATAGAGTTATTGACCTAGAGAACACAAAGACTGCTCAAGCTTAAGAGATTACAAGTTTGAAACTGAAAGTCAAGAAGTTAGAGAAGAAAGGAGGGTCAAGAACTCACAAGCTCAAAAGATTATACAAGGTTGGTAGATCTGCAAGAATAGTTTCCTCTGATAAAGCTAGTTTGGGTGATTAGGAGGATGCATCTAAATAGGGGAGGAAAAATGATGACATTGATAAAGATGCAGGGATTACATTGGTTGATGAAACTTAGGGGAGTTATGGTAATGATATAATGTTTGATGTAAGTGATCTTGCTGGTGAAGAAGTATTTGTTGCAGAACAAGGAGTTCCTGATAGTAATAAAGACAATGTTGCTCAAGTTAATACTGCTACTACAACAGTTAGTACTGCCAGTACAATTCCAGTTAGTGCTGCTTTAATAACTAATGTTGAAATTACTTTGGCTCAAGAACTGGTAGAGTTAAAGAGTGCTAAACCTACAACAGCTACTAGTACAAGATCCAGGGCTAAAAGGCTTATTATTCATGAACAAGAGCAAGCACCTACACCAATAGTTTATTCACAACAACCATCACATGCAAAGATTCAAGACAAGGGTAAAGCAAAAATGATTAAACCTGAACCTGTGATTTGTCAAAGAAAGATCAACTCAAGCTTGATGAGGAAGTGGCTTAAAGGTTACAAGTTGAATTTGATGAACAAGAAAGGATTGAAAGAGAGAAAGCTAAAGCTAACATTGCCTTAAAAGAAACATAGGATGATGTGCAGGCAAAGATTGAGGTTGATCAGTTATTAGCTGAAAGATTGCAAGCAAGAGAACAAAAAGAGTTGACCATTGAAGAAAGGGCTATATTGTTTCAACAACTCTTAGAAAAAAGAAGGAAGCACTTTGCAGCAAAAAGAGAAGAAGAGAAAAGGAACAGACCACCAACAAAAGCTCAATAAAGGAGTATCATGTGTACTTATTTGAAAAACATAGAAGGATAGAAGCCCAAAGATTTGAAGAGCAAGTATTTTACAAATATTCAAGAATTATTTGACAAAGCAACGAGAAGGGTGAATACCTTTGTTGACTATAAAACTGAGTTGGTTGGAGGAAGGTCAAAGAAAGCTGATGCAGAGATAACACAAGAGAGCAGTTCAACGAGAGCAGGAGATGAGCTAGAACAAGAAAGTATTAAGAAGTAGAAGGTGGATGAGGCTAAAGAGACAGTAGAGCTTAAAAGTTTGATGGAAGTCATTCCTGATGAAGAGGAAGTAGCAGTTGATGCTATTCCTTTTGCTACTAAGCCTCCAAGCATTGTTGACTAGAAGATCGACAAAGTAGGAAAGAAAAGCTATTACCAGATAATCAGGGCTGATGGAAGTTCAAAGATGTACTTAGTGTTCAGTCATATGCTTAAAAGTTTTGACAGAGAAGACTTGGAAACTTTGTACAAGTTGGTAAAAGCTAAGTATGGATCAAAAACACCAGTAGAGGACTTAGATTTAATTTTATAAGGAGATTTGAATACAATGTTTGACCCACATGTTATAGATTAAGTATGGAAAAATCAATTAGACTACAGAGTATTAGAATGGAATCTATATGACTCATGTGGAGTACATTCATTAAGGAAGCAAAATGTACACATTTATATGTTGGTAGAAAAGAGATATCCTCTTATAACACCTATAATTACTGATATGTTGAACAAGAAGCTTAAAGCTGATCATTGGAATGAAATGTGTTATAAGCTTCTTAAGCTCATCACAAAATAGCTCAAGAATCAATGAAGTATTTGGAAGCATCCTCCTGGTGATTATGAAGCTTTTAATGAAGAAACTTGATGATTTTGGATATAAATATCAAGTTTAGGAGAGGATTGTTAGGATTAAAAGCTTTTGATGCTGTTTGAAGTTACTGCTGCTCAGGTGTGTGTTACTACTGCTAGCACAAATTTAATGAAAAATATGCTAAGTAGTTAGTACTGCTAGTTCATAGTTACTACTGCTAGTGTAACTTAGTACTGCTAGTTACTACTGCTAGTATATGTTAGTACTGCTAGAGTAAAGTTAGTACTGCTGGAGAAGACTGAAGAAAATATTCTAAGTAGTTACTACTGATTGTACATAGTTAATGTTGCTGGTGTATAAGTTACTACTGTCGGTGTTCAGAGTTAATGCTGCTATTACAAAGTTACAACTACTGAAAAGATTAAGACTGCTAGAAGATTTTATACTATTAGAGAAAGGATAAAGACTGCTTAGAGAAAAGATAAAGATTGATTAGAGATCAAGATTACTTAGTTGATAAGGATTGTTATTTATAGAATAGATCTTTGAGAGTATTCTAAGTTTTAGGAATATATTGTAAATCGACTAGGACTCCTTGGTTTATAAAAGGAGGTCCTAGGGCATAGAGTTTTATATCTTTTGTTTTGATATCGTTATAGCTTCAAGATTTTGTAAACCTAATACTACTTAGAGTATTCGTATTAATATAGTGAAGCTTTGTTTGTTAATATGTGCGACCATTAGAATTACTGTTCTATTGCATATTCTTCTTATTGATCAAAGATTAGATTCCGTATAATCTTTGATATATTTTACAAAGTTTCTATCATAGTTGTGTTAGATTTATCTAGCATAACTAAACCTTGCATAAGATAAGGAATTCAAGATCTACTCAAGTGGGATCAACAAGTGGTATCAAAGCTTCTTGTTGAGAAGCTTTGAATAAGAAGAAACTGCTTTTACACACAAGGTCTGTTTATTACAAAGAGATGGATCAAGACTCAGCACATATGGTGGCTGCATCAAAAGTGCCTATGCTCAAACTAGGTGAGTATAAGCTTTGGACGATGAGGATGGAATAGTACATCCAAATGATTGATTATTCTCTATGGGAAGTCATAGAGAATGGTAATGCACCTCCAATAACAAAAGTTGTTGAAGGTGCTGAGACTATAATTGCTCCTACAACTACTAAAGAAAAGGCACAAAGGAGGTTAGAGTTAAAGGCAAGAAGCACTTTATTGATAGGCATCCCTAATAAACATCAATTGAAGTTTAACTCCATCAAAGATGTCAAGTCATTGCTGCAGGCTATTGAGAAGAGGTTTGGAGGGAATGCTGCTACTAAAAAAACTCAAAGGAATCTTCTAAAGCAGCAGTATGAAAATTTAACTGCATCTAGCTTAGATGTGTTAGATAAAACCTTTGATAGGCTTCAAAAGCTTATCAGTTAGTTGGATATTCATGGTGAAAGTATCTCACAAGAAGATGTGAATCAGAAGTTCTTAAGAAGTCTGTCACCAGAATAGAACACACATACCATTATGTGGAGGAACAAGCCTGAGATAGATACATTAAGCCTGGATGATCTTTACAACAACCTAAAGATCTATGAACCAGAGGTTAAAAGGACATCAAGCTCAAGCACAAACACATAAAACATAGCCTTTGTGTCCTCAAACAGCAACAGTACAAATAGAGCAGTTAATACTGCTTATGGTGCTACAATTGCTAGCACTCAAGCTACTTGAACCAAGCCTCGTCCAACTAAATCCCCCGTACCCAATCACCTCTCATAAATCCGTTATTGCCCTCCAAAAAGAACGTCCCTCACAGTCTAAGATTACCCCAGAAAATCCTCTCCACCCGGCCAAATCCCTCGTCTTAAATCCCCATTTAAATCCATTTGTTAAATCCCTCCCACCCCCAGCACATCCAAGGAACCATCCGCACACTTCCATCCTAGCCATACCGCAGCTCTCCTATCCCAAAATAGAATATGAAACACGTTGATACCATTAGCCTGAAATAAAAATTTTATAATTGGATTGGAATGCAAATTGAGCCTCAGCTTCCGTGGAATAATGGTTCCATTTGTCACAACATGATAGCGTCTTATCTTGAAGAGCCTGATGCAGATAGGAGCTTTTCTTTCTCTTCCACTGATGAATATCGGTGGTCACCAAGCTATTCAAGGATGGGAGTGACAATTTGGGTGTAACTAAACAGTTTTGGTAGCTGCTAGCTCTAGCCTGCCTCTATGTTTAATCATCACTCTAAAAAAAAAATTGCAAAAAGGTTCAGGTAATGAAACTACAAAAGAAACTCATTTGCTTCGATACATACCTAATTAAAGAGACATTAGCTACAGTTAAATTAAAAGTCAATTTAAAGAAGACAGTTAGAAGGGTTACGAATAAAGGGAAGTCGTTAAAAAAGCATAAGTGAAATACGAGAAAAAAAAACGAAAGCACACAGACAAAGAACACAATAGCAAAGAGAAGAAAGCGAATTAAACAAAACGGGAAGGAAGGATGGGAAGAAGTAGGGGACGGGTCGGAGGGACAGGAACAGCGCACCGCCAAGGGCCACACGAGCCACGCCTGGGAGCACGCACCAGATCGCATCGAATAAATCGCTCACCGTGTGCGTTCTTAACCCTGCTCCGCCGCGCACGTCCTCCTCTCCGATTGCCCCCCCGTATCCGACTAAACGCCTCGTTCGTCCACGGCCCTTCTCGCTCCCTGTTCGCTCTATAATACTCTCCTCCGAACTGCCCCCGTGTGCTGTCCCTCTTTGCTCCTCACCTCTCCGCCCCCTAAACCCCGTCATTTGTGGCCGCACGGACTTCTCCCTTCTATCCCCCTCTTTCTAACCTTACCCCTCTGCGCTCATTTCACACGGCCTACCACCCCGGGACCCTAACGCCCTTGCACTTATACGCCTAAGCCTCAACGCTCTCCACCTCCTTTCTCCTATTCCCCCGGATTTCACACCTCACTTCACAGCCCGGTTCCAACCGTTTCCTCTCGCCCTTTCCTCTGACTCCCTCCCTCGTATGCTGTACGTCTTTTCCTAGCCGAGCATTCCCTGTCCTACTTGTAATCTCGCCTGGCCCTCTTGCCCGCAGGGTCACCCTGACTCACGCAAAAACATACGATTCACTTAAGCACCTACACCGCTCACCCCGCCTACCGCCCCCATACTACCGCTCCTTCCACTACCGCTACCCCCCACGTCTTGGCCTCTTCCACCGAAGTGCACAATCCCGCATCACAGCTAACCAACAGCATTGACCGACAAAAAACAAAACACCCCACACACCAAAGAACCAACGTCTCACCACGAACGGACTGGCTTGTGTCACGCCTGTCCAAAGACCACTCCAAAACCCAACTCACACACAACATGCCGCACACAAAACGTAAGGTTAGGCGCGTCCCAACACGTGCCCACACACCCGCACCCCCACCACAACCACCACTCGCCCCCCTCGGCCCGTCAAACTTACTCTTCCCCGATATCTGCCTCCGTCATACAAAACCAAAAAAACCAAAACCCAACCCACAACCGACAACCACCCCCACCAACAGCACACAAGCCCGCCACCAAAAACGCCTAACCCAACCCCCCCTTTTGCCACGACAACCCACTAAATTTAGGACCAATACCAACACGCAACCATCCCCTCTATACACCCCATTACCCTTCAAACTTCCTCCGCGCCATATTAACAATACAACTCACCCCATTCAACACAACAACCACACGTCCCAAAATCCAGATAACCCAACCCCCACACCAGAACCAACCGCACACGCCGCCACCACACCCTAATAACCAAACCACAACAAAAACAATAGAAACCGGCCCACAAAAACCCAAACCCCACAACCTACAAAACACGCCCACACACCAAACCAAAACCGCTCACCGCCTACCACCATACCCCAAACACAACAACAACAGAAAACACAACCAATGCCACCCCGGCACCCCCACCAACTCACGCGCAACCAAGAAGCAACCCCACGAAAAAAACCCCATCAGCACCCTCAACGACAGCAAGACACCATACACACTTAATGGGTTCTCTATAAAATCTCTTCCAACGATAAGGGTTTAGCCCTAGATTAAAGGCAATACGCTGAAACGCAGCTAATATGCACCAATAATGCCCGTCCCTACTACACCTACATCGATATGAAACCATTTTCCCACCAAAAGACTTCTGACGGGACGCAAGAAGTGCCACCCCCCAAGCACCCACCTACGACCAAAACACCCTCTCAACAACCAACACTACCCACACCAACACCACCACGAGACACGCCACATGATGCTCACGGGTCACTGACTGGAGTACAAATAGAAGGTCGCGAAACAGTGAGTTAACCCTTCAAGATGCTACAAGCCCTGAGTCTACAAGAACGACTTTAGGCATTCAGGTGAGGCTATACTCAGTAAATGAAGCCTGAGCCAAAAAGAAGGAATAACAGACCTAGAATTTTTTTAATCAAATGCAAAAATCAACCTATTTTAATTATAATCCATCAATAATGAACGAAGGAAATTTTTCATCTTCCCCTCTTAATTGACATTCCTTTGCAATAAAATCATATTTATTAATTATTATATATATTTTATAAATTATTTAAGAAAATAAAAAAATTTTAATCTATTTAATTACATTAATTAATTATATTAAATAAACGATATAACCCAGATCCAACCTCGAACACAACCATCACCCATCAGTAATTACCTAGTAACCACTAAACAACCCAAAAACAAACTCGCACACTCCCCACCAAAATAAACCAACAACCAAAAATAACCCCAGAAACTAACCCAACCAAAACACCAACAACCAACCACCAACCTCAACTGAACAAACCCCAACCACCCAAAACATGGAAACCAACACTCGCACAAACACCAATAACAAAACCCAAAAACCCCCATCAAACCAAGACAACACCCCCACACACACACTTCCCCCCCCAGAAGCCCCATTGCCCTATCTCCAGGTTAACAAAGCCTTCAACATGCAAAGAACCAACCATAAGTGGTCAATAAAAATCCTGATCCTAGATCCTATCTTCGTATATGTCAAGAAAAACAAATCATAATAAACATGGTTCAAGTTAAAATCTTAATATTCATTATTACAAAGTACACATTGTTGTTATTTTTGAACATTATTTAATAATTTTTTTTTACATTATTTTATAATTTTTATAAAGATTAACATTATTTTTAAAAACAATTTGTTTTTTTTATTAACTAATTATTTGTTTTGACATAGATTATACTCATATACTGTACCATTTTCACAAACAGTATATCGAAACGGCTTTAAACCGTTATCATATACCTCTAAACCCTAATTTTATGAAAGGTTAATATCTAAAGCGAATGTACAAGCTACTAAAGCATATATACAAGTAATATAACATCTCATTTGAATATACTTTCCCTCCAAAATAAGGTACAAGTCCTTTAAAGCATAATGTATAAGTCATTAATGCACGACATCTAAAATAGCCGTTTTACCTCTGTTTTCCCAAGGAAACTTGTATAATCCATCAAGTAAAAGTTACAAGCAAGTCATATACTTCATTTACATTCCATAATCATCCTCATTTCATAAGATTTCATGAAATGAAACCTAGAAACCCTAAAAAAAACCCTAAAAAACCCTAGAAACCCTAAAAGATTAACACCCTAAAAAAGAAACAAATACACGAGCAAAATACTAAACCATGGACCCGTTTCATGATATTTTCTCTCCATTTTAACTTCGAAACCAACACATCAATAAGTATTAATAACATAATTACAACATTATCAATCATATTCTATCATCATTTCATCATTTCATCTCAATTATACATGAAATAAATCCAAGAAACCCTAAACGTGCCCTAATTTGACTTTGGACCCGTTTACTCGTTTTCACCCATTTTAAACCGGAACCACCTATCAATTCTTGTTAATAATACTTAATACAAGTCTTGTGAACATATATCTATCATTATATTACAAGAGTACTCGAAACGCAAGCTTGAAAACCCATTTCGAGCCCTAGTTTACCCGTGACCTACAATCTTGCATTTTGACCCATTTTGAAACTTTCTTTGCAACTAAGCACCTCATGACTCACCTCCTTGCCTCCTATAGCAGCTTAAAAGCAGTTCTAACACATTCCATGGTTGCTAATGAAGCCACATATCCACCCTTAGTCTCCAAGGTAGCCGTGGCAAGTCATCACCTCAAACCATCTCCACGTGACCTTATTGTCATAAGTATTCATCAAAAAAAAAACAAAAAAAATCACATTCAATCAATTCAAAAAACACTTCAAAATCAATCAAAAAGCTAACCAAAAAAGATCAAGCAATCATCAAAACCCACCATAAGCCTCACCACATCACCCTCATAGACTCTCCAATATTCCACCATATCCCTATGTTCCAGAATGGTAGTTTATATTTTGTAATATAGAGAATTCATATCTACAGAAATAGACCCCAACCATTGCTTACCTTGGTCACCAAGTTTCTTTGAACACTATAAATAGACTCGCATACCATTCATTTCAACTCATCCCCCACTTCCTCCTCTATAACCCATTATAGTATAAATCCTTTGCTCAAAGAAGTTCCTAAGAGGTCTTAAGAAATCTCAAGATCATAAGTGAAGCAAAATAAACCAAGAAAAGAAGCCCCTGAGTCGTTATTCTAGGCGTAAACGAGTTTAGGTTTGGTTTCAAAAAAGTCCTCGATTTTGACCCGTTCCAACTATAACTCAAAACCAGTTCTATGACTTCAATACCTGCTATGCTCGTGTATCTTATGTATTAAAATAAACTATCAACAACCCTTATGATGTTCATATAATCATACATAAACTCTTGTTAAAGTTTTATAACTCAATTCATGCTCATTTTGCCATTTTAATCCAAAACCGTACACCCGAAACCCTAATTTCATGTTTTTCTTGAATCTATGAGCTAATATGATAAAATGTTGTTATAATCTATCCTAACATGCTTAACTAATGTTATTATAACCACTTTATCAAGTCTTGAAGGAATTTGAATTAAAAACGAATCGTTAATCTAAACTTTCGTTAAGTTAAACCTTCAAATTTTAGCTTATATTAATAAGATATAACCTGCAAATGTCTTTTGGAATGTTAAATAAAGCTTCATTGGCAATATCGACATGTTTTTGTAAATATTATCCTATGCAAGGGTATATATCGTAACTTTCTGAAACTTATAATAAAAGGACAAAAGTCATTTTATCAAAGTTATAACTATATAGGTCTAATTATGTTCACCTTTCCAAAGTACAAGGTTTACTTTGTACATCTTTTAAACTAGAAGGACCAAACTTGTAAAAGTGCAAACTCCAAAAGGTATATTTTGCCATTTTTCATTCTCAAGGGTCTAAATGTAACATTTTGAAAAAGTATAAAAATATATTCAAAACATTACAAGACTAACTTTATTAAAACGCTTGTTCGTCGCTTATCATTTCACAGATATTATCAAACACTAAAACCGATATATCGATCACTATACTAGAGCTTCATATTTAAGTAAGGGGTTTCATCTTGGTATTATGTTCTGCCTAGTTGTTGGTTTTAACGATTTTAAAGTGTATTCCCTAGCTCCTCAAACGTTTTACCTGAATGACTTATCATTTACTTAGGTGACTTAGTTACGGAATTATGATGGCCCCGAATCGGTGATTACAATAATTCCAAATTTTTTCCAATCAAACTCATAACAATATTAGACTCTCTAAACCAAAGTTCTAGAGTACAATCTACCTAAGACTTGACATATTTACTCAGGTTGCGTGACGTGGCTGTTTACTATCATTTTGCTATATCAACCTTCCCTGTTAAGATTGTGATAAGGTCGTCAGCTTTCATTTTGGAATATTTATTACAACTACCTATCAGGTGAAGTTCATAACCTCGCCTTTACTTATTTACATGTTTTATAAACCCGCGAGGGGGATACATGCTTGTTTACAAACTCTTTTACATACTCATTTATCTTATAACAATTTGTTATTACTTTTCAAAGACTTAGTGAGTTCATAGCCTCACTTTTTAATCTCTTTAATGTTTTCATAAACCCGTAAGGGGAATAACTTGCTATAACTTACAATACAGTGTTTTTTTTTTTCTAGACTATATAATGCTCACCGTGATATACCATTATAATGAATGTCTAAGTATTTACTTAAAAACCAAAAGTCCCTCATTACAATTGACCATTAATCACATTACTGGTGAACGCGCGAATATTGTGGATAGATCTATCGGATGACGAAATCCTGTTTGTGATATGCCCGGAATAGGTAAACAAACACACTATATTTGAATTTCATAAGGTATATGGAAATTACCATACACCGGGGGGGTGGGGCCATTATCTCTATAATATCACATCAATTTGGTAGATATATACACTAGTCAGTTTGTGTGCCATGGAGCTTAGAACGAGACAATAACGTGCAATTTATACCATAAATTATACCTGCAATAACCCATTTTTCCCCATGAAAATTGTATTCGTCTTAAAAATTATTAAAAAAAACGGTGTATAACACCGTAACCCAATACCACACTATAAACAGCATACTATGACACTAACTGCTTTTATAACCAATTACTTTATGAATGACTTGTATTCAACTATTTACATTTCAAAACCTATAAATTTCACTCAAACAAAAAAACAAAACCATTTGTGTTTGACTTTTTTTAGCATGTTTATCTCAGTAAATTGACAACTTATTAACTTATGGCACGGAGTGGCTGGACTTGAACATTGCTAAAAACTTGGTTATCATTCACAATGTCTGTACTAAATAGATTTTGGGGACCCCTAATGCAATCCGCCCTATCTCTATGCCTTTTGTAAAACTCCCTTGATTTTAATGAATGATAACGTATCTTTAGAACAAAAACGTTCTCTTTATTTTAAGTTGTTTGCTACGATTATGAATGTTGTATCATGAAGTAATACCCACACAGATTAGCTTCCTTTCTGCTTTTCCTGCTTTTCTTTCTTCTGCTTGCTATATGTAAAAAATGTGAAATGGGGGTTGGTGTTACCCAGATTGTATAACGCGCCATGGTTAAAAGAAGCAAGATCAAAAACTTAACTATAAAACCAACATTTAAATTTCTTTTTTCTCTCCTAGGCCATCCAAAGAAGAGAAGAGGAGAAGAAAGAGAAGAAAGAGGTTATTGTTACCTCTGTGCCACTATGCATTCCCAAACAGTATGTAAAGATACATAACTATTATACTATATTATAAATTAATTTAGTTATTTTTACAACTGGTTTTATTAGAACGAATGTCTTCATTCCCTCCCGAAAAAACACACCTACCACCCACTCTACTTTTCCGATATTGAGGTATGCTTTTTTTTTTCCTCTATGAATATTTCTTATTAACTATACTTTCGGTCTCATTCGATATTTCCCAACTAGCTTTCATCGGAAAGCATTTCATTTAAAAAAAACTCTTCAGAAAAAAATCTAATATAATCACCATTAGTGAATATTGATAATATATGGAAAATTTCGTAGTTAAATCCCACCTTTCTACAATAATCCTTGTTTAAAGGACGTACACGCATTTTATCTAAGGAATCACCTATTTCATACACCAGATCCTATTACTCCACCAGCTGTTTTAACTCCATCTCCGGTATTACCACCATCACTACTATTTGATCCCCGATATTTCTCTTGTTCCTGAAGAAACATTACCACCCTAAGAAGCAAATACCATCCCCCCATTCTTCTTCCTCAACTATACTTATCAATTCATCGTCAGGAGAAAACATGTGATTGGTATCCACCATCTTTCTCATTTAAATACTACTCCTACCCCACCCAATATTTGAATAGGAAAAAGTTTCAATTAAGATGCATCTGAAAACATCATGAAGAACAAATCGAAAGCAGATATTTGATGTCTTCTCCCAAACACTCTACTTCCGATATTGAGGATGCTCTTTCTTCTATGAATATTCTTAACTATACTTCGGTCTCATCGGATTATTTTCCAGCTTCATCAGGAAGCATTTCTTTTAACTCTTCGGAAAACTCTAATATAATCCCATCAGTGATCTCACCTTTCCACAATAATCCTTGTTTAAAGGACGTACAAGCATTTTATTCTAAGGAATCACCTATTCCACCACCAGATCTTATTACTCCACCAGCTATTTTAACTCCATCTCCGGTATTACCACCTAAGAAGCAAATCCATTCCTCATCTTCTTCCTCAACTACGTTATCTAATTCATCTCGGAATCAAACCTGTGATTTGGTATCACCATCTTTCTCAGTTTATACTCCTACCCCACCTCAGATATTTGAAATAGGAAAAAGTTCATTTAAGACATATCTGAAGCATCATGAGGAACAAATCGAAAATATTTTGAATTACTTAGATGAACTCTCTTTTCACCGCATTGAGAAAATGGAAGAAGGACGTATTAATGATAGAATGATCATACGAAGAAATGGTAACAAACTAAAGACCGAACTTAAGAGAATCCGTACTCAGATTATCAAACTTCAAAAGAAGCAGTTAGGGCAAAAGGATAAGATTGCCTTTGCTCACTACAGAATTTCCAATCTTGAACAAATCATTGAGGAGATCCAAGCTCGTCACCAAACAAATCAGGAAGATCTTTAGAATGCCATCTACAAGCTCAAAATCAGCAAACTATCAGACTAGTTATAGCTTCATCCTAGCCACGGGATGTGTGGTATAAATAAAAACACTTGTCAAATCTTAACTATGTACAGTACTAAGACAAGTTGTTCTTAATACAAAGGAAAATCCCGTTACCTTGTTGTTTCATAAATACCAACTTATATCTCTTTCATCATCATCCCTGTCATCATCATATGCATCATTATCTCCGTCTCCATCATTATAAATCATACCATAACCCCTAAGTGCTTAAAATTCAAAAATAAGCATTTCTCTTTAAGCATTTTAAGCATCACATTTTCTTTTAAGTATTACCTTTCAAAACTTGTGATGTCATTCTTACTACGCGTTATCTTGTGTTGATAGAATGCCTCCCAAAAGGATGTCAACATCTGAAACACCGGCCATAACTTTGGCTGCCATCCAGCAACTGATTACTGGTGTCATTTCCTCAGCTCTGAAAGCATAAGCTGCAACAATGGCAAGTGCTAGTAATCCCAACAGGAACACCAGACCTACTAGAACTCCTGTAGCAAAAATGGGAAACTATAAAGAGTTTGTTAGCTGTCAACCTTTCTACTTCAATGGTACGGAAAGAGTAGTTGGCCTCATTCACTGGTTTGAGCAGACTGAATCGGTATTTTCTCGTAGCAACTTTGTCGAGGAAAACAAAGTGACATTTGCTACCGGTACTTTAACCAATGATGCCCTGTCTTGGTGGAATTCATACGCTCAACCTATTGGAATAGATCAAGCCAATCAAATCACTTGGACCGAATTAAAAAGGCTCTTAACCAATAAGTATTGCCCTCGAATTGAAGTCAAGAAAATGGAAGACGAATTTTACAACTTGGTTGTAAAAGGAAATGATCTTAAGACTTACATTAGGAGATTCCAGGAATTAGCCGTCTTATGCCCAAACATGGTACCAAACACCGAGAAACTTATGGAAGCTTTCATCGGGGGACTACCCCAAAGCATTGAAGGAAACGTTACTGCTTCAAAACCTTAAACTCTGGAGGAAGCCATTACCATAACTCAAAGGTTGATGGATCATGTAATAAAACATAATTCTGTGCAAGACACCAATAATCACAAACGAAAATTTAATGATAGCAGAAACACCAATAACAACAAACACCCCAATAATCGTGACCACAACAACTACCCCAATGATCGTAACAACAATAACCACTCCAACAATCGCAACAACAACAACTACCAAGATAACCGCAACAATAACAACCGTAACAATGATCACCACCAGCAGCAGAATAGGAAGCAAGAAACCTTCAGAACTTATACTGCCACCAATGGGTATACTGGGAATCGTCCCTTGTGTGAAAGGTGCACCCTGCATCACATAGGACCCTGCACTGTCAAGTGTCGGACTTGCAATAGGGTAGGTCATCTGACCAAGAATTGCAGAAACAAAAGACCAACCACTAGAAACAACCTACAATCAGTATCCATAACTTGTAATGTCTGTGGAGAAAAAGGACATTATGCAAATCGGTGCTCAAAAGCAAACAACAGGGCTACAGGAGGGCGTACTTAGAGACAAGTTTGCTTTTGTTCACTCTAGGATTTCTACTCTAGAAACAACTCTTGAAGATATTCAAGTTCATCACCAAAATCTTCTGAAACACACTTCATAAGCAAAACTTGTAATGTCTGTGGAGAAAAAGGACATTATGCAAATCGGTGCTCAAAAGCAAACAACAGGGCTACAGGAGGGCGTA